>CAUYON010114579.1:0-80907 GCA_963573935.1 Arctocebus calabarensis | reverse complement strand
CTCATAGCTAATAACAACCTTCTGAATATTTCTTTCTGAAATTGAGAATGAGGCAATAAAAGCTTCACAATTGTCCTAAAGAACACAATCAAGAAAGAAAAAGATCCCTGAGTGTTTTCCAAACTTCTTTCCAAAAGGAACGTACTAGCTTGCATTCCCACTAGACCTGCAGTTTGATCCTGTAATTCCTCCTCTAGGTGTATATCCAAAAGACCAAAAATCACTTGGCAACAAAGCTATTTGCACCAGATGGTTTCTTGCAGCTCAATTCATAATTGCCAAGTCATGGAAGAAGCCCAAGTGCCCATCAACCCATGAACAGATTAATAAATTGTGGTATATGCATACCATGGGATACTATGTAGCATTACAAAAAGATGGAGACTTTACCTCTTTCATGTTTACATGGATGGAGCTGGAAAATATTCTTCTTAGTAAAGTATCTCAGGAATGGAAAAAAAATATCCAATGTACTCAATTCTACTATGAAACCACTTTATAATCACGCACACTTTCATATGAAAGATGAATCACAACTATAGCCTAGGATGGACGGAAGGGAGGGGGTGGTTTGATAGAGGGAGGGTTAATGGTGGGATCACACGTATGGAGCATATTGCAATAGTACAAGTCAAATCTATCAAGTATAGAACACAAATGTCTTAACACTGTGATTAAGTAAATGAGGTGAAAGCTATGTTAATTAGTAGGATGTAAGCACTCCAATTTGAACAAATAATCAACACTTTAATCCCATAAAGGCATAAAAGTATTCATGACCTATGTATATATGACTTAATAAAAAAAGAAAGAAAAAGACATAAAAGTCATTTTAGAAAGAAACAAAATTGGTCTTGTTTACAGATGATATGATTATTTACATAGCAGATGCAAAAGAATTCAGAGACGGGTTGTTGGAATGAAAATGAATGAACAGCAGCTACACACACGGTTCTCAGTGACAGTGTTAAGAGAAAGTCACACACAGAAGAATACTTGCTGTGTTATTCCATTTACATAATGTCCCCAAACCCAACAGAACCAAATTGTACAACATAGTGACATGTATATGCACAGGCAATTGCATTATGAAGAAAAGCAAAAAAGCAATTATTATAAAAGCCAGAAAATTTATCTCTAGGGGAAGTTCTGGGCACATGAGAGGTAAAGTAGCGTAATAGGAGGCTGGAGAGGGGCCACTGAGAATTCTGGGCTTTGTCCTCTGGGCAATGAGTTCATCAAAGGAGTCATCAAACCACAGTGCCATGGTGTTTTTAAAAGACAATGACTGAATAATTCTAGGCTACAGAATACAACTTTAGATGCAGAACTTCAGTTAGAAAGCTACTGGAGTAAATAGTTCAGATGAGCGACGCTGGTGGCTTACATCAGATTATGGGACCATAGGAGGGTTCTATTGCTGCTATAATAAATTACTACAAACGTCGGGGCTTAAAACAAAGCTATTATTTTGCAGCTCTGCAGGTTAAAAGTCCAATGTAGGTCTCACTGGGCTAGGATCAAGGTGTGGGCAGGGCTATGTTCCTTCTTGGAGACTCTAAAAAAGTCAATTTTCTTGTATTATCCAGTTTCTAGAGACCACACATTTTCATTCCTGAGCTCATGGCCTTCTCTTCCATCTTCAGAAACACTGTGTATCTCTACCCATTCTGCTGCCACATCTCTCTTTGACTCTGACTTAGGTTCTCCCCCTTTCAGGACTCCTATGATGAAGTTCAGTTCCCCTGGACAATATAGGATAATTTCCCCATCTCAAACTCTCTAACTTAATCACATCTTCAAAGTCTCTTTTAGCCAGAAGGTAAATTATTTGTAAGGAAAGGTAAGGTAACGTATTCATGGGTTCTGGGGATTAGAATATAGACATGTTGCTGGGCTTTTATTCTCTACAAAGATTGAGGTAGAAATGGACATATTCAAAGTATTCATCTGCTTTTGAGAAGCTGGTCGCCTCTGGTAGCTTCTATGTACCTGCTAAATTAAGGCCCCCAGTTCCCTCAGTATATGAAGATCACCTACACCAGGTCAGGCTTGTGATATGGACACGCCATTTGTCAATTCAAGCCTGTCCTGAGTTTATTCCTTTGTCCCTGTCTTGCTCAGTTCTATTCAGCTCCTCTTCTCAATTGTGCAAAGACCACCTCATTCTTGGTCGTGCACAATTCCATGGTGGTTCTGTAGGCAGAACAGTATCTTCTCTGATAGCAGTGGTTGTAAGTGCACACCAATCCTATTAGCCAGAGCACTCACCACGTGATCTTAGCCTATTATCAATAAAGCAACATCGGGTCATGTTAAATTTGATTTATTGTCTAGCTGGAAAAAACATGTATGATTCTTTGAGCCTTTAGCCACATGATTTACTATGATAAACAATTTGATAAGTTCTATCTACCGGCAATCTGTCTCTACTGTTAAGGACTCACCTGAATCCTGCCTTAGCTCTGTCCCTTCCCAGTCGTCCTACCAAATCCTATTTCCACCAGATCTTCCACAAATGTTTCTAATAATTCTACACACACATTTTCTATAGGGTGGAAGAGATATACGTCAAGAACTATGCTTTGAAAAGCCAATTCCATCTCCATACCAGTACGAAGTCTAACATAAACAACTCTGTCAATAACTCAATGTTCACTATTTCCTTCAATGTTCTTGGCAAACAGTAAGGAATTATAAATCTCCTTTCACATTTGGAGTCAATAGAATATACTAATGTGTGGGAAACCACAGTTATATTTCTGCTTCTTTCAGTCTATAAAAAAAGATGCTGATTAAAATGCAAAATGAATATGTAATATTTTGGTTTAAAGGATCCAAATTAACACCATCTCTTTGTTATAATCTTTTAAAAAATACTTTTAAGATAAATGTGTATGTGTGCATGCAAAAGAGAGCGAGGGATTCATTCACAGATTCAACAATGCTTTCTCCGCAAATAGCAGCTTCAATACCCTACTCTACCCTACAGCTTTTTAGATCCTTTAGTTGCTACTGAAAAGAATACATTACAAATTTGCTTGGAATTTTCCAGACCTCCATTTTAAGATCTGCGTTGCATAAACAAGTCTTTGTTAAAATGCAAGCAGGCGACATTTTCGTGTACAGTCATTGAGCTTTGGATCTGTAATTACATCTTCTTCAAGTACTCTTGACTTCCCGCTGTAAGTCTCTGAACTGCCTGCGAGTGGCTTGACATTCGATCTGGGGTCATTCCCATTGCCCTTCCCAGGCCCTTCTCACTGTGCCTTTCAACTCCTTGCCGTGGTGATGTGACTAGAAATGAACGCTGCTTTCAGACGCCACCAGCAAGTAGCTCTGAATTTTTTATCATGTTTTCTTCAACCTTCTTCCTCAACTTTTCCTCTTAGTTATTCCATCTGTCTCTTAGGCTATATATTAAGTTGTTTCAGCATCTTTGTCAGAGGTTACCTCATAATTACTTTTTTTAAAAAATCAGCCCACTGTTTGTCTACCTTTGTGATTGTTCAGTGTTTGTTTCACCTTGAACAGTTAGACCTTCCCAGTGGCTTCATGTTAATTCATTCATGCATACATTTTTTTAAATTTTAAAAATTAATTAATTTTTTTCAGAAATAGGGTCTTGGTATGTTCCCCAAGCTGGATTTGAGCTCCTGAGCTCATGAAATCCTCCCTGTTCAACCTCCCGAGTATAGCTGCATGACACCACACCCAGCAGAATTGGGCGGGGGCCCCGTCTTTGCACATGGGATTCAGTGGTTGGCAAACAAACTCTGTTCCTACATTTGTGGACACTGCAGCCTGACAGGAGAGGGAGGAGACGTTATCCATGTAAGGACCCTGCAAGATGTATCCCAGAAGTATCAGCTGCTATGGGAAAGTGTGCGTGTAACAGGGGTATTCGAAGAAGACTTCTCGGAAGAAATGATACTTGACTTCAGATCTGAAAGACATCCCAGCATTAACTAAGGAAGGAGATGGAATAGGTGCATTCCAGGGAGTGAGAACAGCATATGCCGACATCCTCCAGTGGCAAGAGGCTGGAAATGTGTGAGATCCCGAGAGGAGGCTGGTGTGGCTGGGGTAGCAGAGGATGCTGGAGAAGCTGGCCTGGGCAGGCCACAGAGCACCTTACGGGGCCTGTGGAGGTTTGGTGCTCACCCCAAGACAAGGAAAACCATTGACAGGCTTTACCTAAAGAAGGGTGACATCTTTCAGGTTCTTTTTTCCCTTCTTTGCATTCTGGGAAAGTGTGTCTGGTATGAATAAAAATTGTAAACAGGATAACTCAAAACTTCAGACCAGATCTTTTAAATTTGCAGTAGAGAGGCCCATAATTAGATTCATAATCTAGCCTCTCCAAAAGAAAGGTTGGCTATAATAATACACTATGTATTTAAAAGGAGGGTCTCGACAGCCTCCCTTTTTTCCTTTTTTAACTACTTTTTGAGCAAAAGGCATTGAGCCAGAGGATGTCCCGGGTCAGGCCTCGCAGGGGCTGCCTAGCACATGAGTGCTGTACTCAAACTGCTCGGTGCCTTTCTTTTTGTATCAGTCTCCAAAGAAAAATAAACTACTTTCCATGTAACACCTCTTGTGATCCCAAGATAGCAGCCTTCAAAGGTGATTGAGTCTCTGAGAACAGTCTCTGAGAATCCACTTTGGGCCAGGCTCCAGCTGGATGCTCATGAGAGAATTAATGCAGAATTCAAGGCTTAAGCAAGTGACTAAGAATGTGACACTTCATAAAGCTGTTCTGTGAAATCTGACCAGCAGCCAGATTTGATGGGCAGTGGGTCCTCAAAAGACTCAGCAGAGATAAGAGCCTCAAGAGCTAAGAGGCTGGCACTCCACCGTCCTAGGAAACTCAGCAGCTCGCCTTCCCCGCCCCACCCACTGTGTGCTTCGGAGAGCCTGAGCCCGTCCTTTCGTTTTCTAGGCATCTGTCCATCTCTAAGAAAACTAGGCCATGATTCCTTATGTTCGATTCTGTCTATAGACAAGAACACCAGCCAAAAGCAGGGAATAATTCCACAATAATTAGTTAAATGTCAAAAATGAACCATGAAAAAAAGAGGGAAAGATGGATATAATTATGTTACCATGTTGAATTTTTAAAATGTGAAAAACACAATTGTATATATATTAAAACATCAAAGTAAAAATAAATATATGTAGGCTTGGAGTTTCTACACATGAACTAAATATGCATCTCTACACACACACATACACGTGTCCTCTGAAACCTATAGAGATGAGCGAGGGAGGGCAAATAAAGTCACTCATACCCACTAGGACAGTGTAACTTGGAGACAGAGAATGCTGCAAACCTCAGTTTACACCGAGGCAGGGAAATAAAAATGTAAGACTGGCAGAACTAGTGCTGAAGCTGGGGTCAGCTGGGGAATGCTTGGGAAAGAGGACAGGGCAGCAGGACCTGCACAGAGAAAGGCATCCCCAGGGGAAAGTGTCACTCCTGAGAGGTCCTTCCAACAAAGGTCTATGACCTGGTGGATCAGCACATGGCTCCTGGATGCAGAAGGAAGGGGCCAGCAAGCGTTCAAGTTCATGGACAGCCATCTTGGAAAGGAACCTCTTTGGGGAGAGGAAGTCTCTTTGGAGCCTAGGTGGCGAAGCAGAAGAAGGAAGCAAGTGTTGGAAATTGGGGGTCTATCAGAAGAAGAGAAAGCACAGTGATCCCTGGTTCCCCCCCAACACACACAGTGTGTCATTTACTTTATTTTATTTTTTATTTTTGTAGAGACAGAGTCTCACTTTATCGCCCTTGGTAGAGTACTCTGGCCTCACAGCTCACAGCAACCTCCAACTCCTGGGCTTAGGCGATTCTCTTGCCTCAGCCTCCCAGTAGCTGGCACTATGGGCACCCAACTATTTTTTGTTGTTGCTGTTGTCGTTGCAGTTTGGCCGGGACCGGGTTTGAACTCGCCACCCTCTGTATATGGGGCCGGCACCCTACCCACTGAGCCACAGGTGCCACCCCAGTGTCATGTATTTTAAAGAAAGTGACTTCACTACGTCAAAAGTCAGTGCTCTAGATCAAGGACTCCTTATCATTACACACATGAAATCATCTGCTTTTTTTTTTTTTTTAGCCAGAGCTTTAAGCTGTTACCCTAGGTAGAATGCTGTGGCATTACAGCTCACAGCAACCTCAAACTTTTGGTCTTAAGAGATTCTCTTGCCTCACCCTCCTAAGTAGCTGGGGCTACAGGCGCCCACCACAACACCTGGTTATTTTTTGGTTGTGGTTGTCATTGTTGTTTGCCAGGCCTGGGCTGGATTCAAACCCGCCAGCTCCCATGTATGTGGCTGGTGACCTAGCCGCTGAGCTACAGGCGCCAAGCCACAGTCACCTGGTGATTGATGGTCCAGACACATGCAAGACAATTAAAAGATAAAACAGCAGATAACATCCTCAAGAAGCCACTATAAGACCTTGGAAAACTAGAATCAAAATATTTCAGCAGGTGAAAATAACTCCCCAAACAACTACCGAGTAGAAGAAAACTGTAACACAACCCTCAAACTGAATTAAATGTCTATAAAAAGAACCTACAGATATTTTTTAAACACCTCTAGTCAGAAACACATGCTTAGAACAGAAAAGTTCAAATAAATCGATGATATGGAACAAGAGTTAAAAGATCTGAGGAACGAGGCTCTTTACAATGGCGGGAAGAGCCCACCTTCACCCTAGGGAAGCAATTGTGATTCGTGTCCCCACCAAGAGGGTCACCAGGAGCCTCGTCATGTGACTCCAACAGGAGTACACAATGTTGGCTGTGGAGTATTCTTTTCAAAAAAGTTTAATCTGAATCTAATAAGGAAATGATCAGACAAATCCAGAATATGAAGAATTCTCAAAGACAACTGGTGTGGACTCTTCAAAAATACCAGTAACTTGACAAAAAGAGAGAGAGAGAAATAGAGAGAGATGGGGGTGTATTCTTCTAGTTAAAAGGAAAATAAAGAGACATAATAAGTAAGTGAATGTCTGATGCTTTATTACATCCTGATTTGGGAGAAATGTCCCATCAGCTATAAAGAATTTTGGGGTCTGGGAACAGTGGTTCATGCCTGTAATCCTGGCACACTGCGATGCCAAAGTGGGTGGATTGCCTGAGCTCAGGAGTTCACGACTGGCCTGAGCCAGGGCTAGACTCCGTCTCTAGAAATAGCCGGGCGTTCTGGCAGGAACCTGTAGTCCCAGCTACTCTGGAGGCTGAGGCAAGAGGATCTTATGAGCCCAAGAGTTTGAGGTTGCTGTTAGCTATGACACCATAGAACTCTATCCAGGGTGATAAATTGAGATTGTCTCAAAAAAAAAAAAAATATATATATATATGGAACAAATGGAAAAAATTAAATATAGTCCCTGTATCAGGTAATATTGTGGTATCAATATTAAATTTCTTACATTGTGATAACTGTATTATGACTAGGTAGGAAAATAGTCTTTACCTTAAAAGAGACCAGCTGGTTACAGTATTTGGGAGTGAAGTGTCATATCTAGTATCCAAATGCTTTAACAAAATCTGTATGTGTGGATGGCTGGCTAGAGGGATGGAAGGATGGAGTTAAAGATGAAACAAATGCTGCTTGGTGACTATAGGTGCACTGGGTTGAGCACTGTCTCTCCCCCCAACCCCCAGCCCATCTACATCCAGAACCACAGTTATGTTACCTCATTTGGAAATAGGGTCTTTTCAGATGTAATGAGACTAAGACGAGGCCATTCTGGATTCCAATGGGCCTGCAATGCAATGTCATATAGCTCTTACGGTTTTTAGTTTTTTCCTGGACCTTGGGCCCATGCTAGATGTATATAGCTTCCCCTACTAGCCTGAGACTGCTGTGGTTGCAAAGTGGGGGCTTTCAGAGTTTAACCTTGAAATTATGGAATCATAATCAAGTTTCAAAGTATGGGGAAAGATGACAGCTAGTGGTAGCACCACAGATAGCCAATTTTTCTAAGATAAGCCAGTATAAACTTGATAACCAGAAAAAAACAAGAGAAGGGAAACAAAGTAACTAACCATGCCCCTCTTATTCCTCATGTTCCCTCTGAAAAATGGAGGTGGTAGAGATGATAGTGGGAGGACTATTCCTTTTATGTAACGTTGGCCAAGAAGCAGAAGCACTCAGGTGCCTGCACTGCACTGCCCCGCCCCTGCCTTCTGCGGCCCAGGCAGCCACATCGCAGCTGGCTGCTCAGTAAGTCAGGGGAGGCTTAGTGGAAAACCAGCAAAAAATGAAAATAAAGGGTGGCGTTTGTGGCTCAAAGGAGTAGGGTGCTGGCCCCATATGCTGGAGGTGGTGGGTTCAAACCTAGCCCCAGTCAAAAACTGCAAAAAAATCAAGAAAAGAAAATCACCTTTAAAAGTCTCAGAGTTTAGGAAATTATTCTGATGAAAATACACGAAGTCAAGTAGGAAAGCAAAAGGATGTCAACAAGTTTGCGTGTTTGTTTAACGTAGATTTATGAATTTCATTACAAAAACCCATTGATTAACAATAACCTACTTCTTGGTGTGTGTCGATAGTTGAAAGTAAAATCAGTAAACACTTTAGCGGTCTTCTCTTTGCCCTAGGAATCAGGATCCTAGCTCCTTAAATGCTTTTCCAAAATATATTTCAAAAGTGCACAATGAGTAGAGAATGTGATAGAAATCGTCATTGAAAACATAAATATACATACCATCTGACCCAATGACTACCATGTGGATTGCTGAATTTATCTACATCTTTACGTAAAAATTAAACGAAATCTTGCTTGATGCTGATGATGGTCACAGATTTTTCCGGTAGGTGGAGGACCTAGAGGCACATCTAATTCAGCTTGATATGCACAGTAGGCATCACGATTTGCAGCATAAATGACAGCAGTTGGGCCCCAGGCAGGCCTGCAAACCTCTGCCTGGGACACCCCACCTCACCCTAACCTGGGATTGTACAAACAGCTGCCACTGAGCAACCTCCACGTGCCAGGGAAGGTGCTGAGCGTGGGGTAGTCTGTTTGACCCACAGCACCTGCTTCTTCTTCACGCCACACATCAGGATGGTGGGACCATTTCACCCATGTGCTTATTTGTTCACCGTCCACCTCTTCCCCAGGACCACAAAGTCTCTGAGGGCAGAAGTCAGGACTGTTTTGCTCACTGATGCATCTCCACTTCCTTCTACCTTGCTGGAAACTCATCGAGTGTTTGTTAAGTGAATGAACACACACGGCTCTCGGCGTTCTCCCGTGTTAACACTAAGGGAAACTCAAGGTGAATGACACATTTCCTCAAAGCTGGTAAATGGGGAAGAGCCACGACTCAGACCAGCTCCGTCTGACCGCAGCAGCCATGATTGCTCCACTAAGCTTCCTGGCCACCCAATTAGTTTGAAGGAAACCTATTAATTAAGCAATTTCAAATTAATAGCCTGAATTACATTCAATTCCTGTTCCTTCCCCCTAAGGCTAATAAAATGTGGCTTTCAAACCCAAGTTTTAATTTTCTACAAGATGGTCCTAATGCTAGCTCTGGGCCTGATGCTTTGATAATGTTTTGTGTTATGTATTCTGGTATGTACAAACACTCACCATCCTTAATCATCCCTGTCACTGGTTTTTCCCTCCTAATCAATAATGTACAACATAGTTTACACCAATAGTGTGAGAGAACTAACTGGCTATATGAAATACAACAAAGAATCCTGTGTATTTTATTATTTGCAAATTGTGTGCTACCTTATTAGTAAAATTCATAGCAGATATAAACATATAGAAAAGCACATTTTAAAAAAGACAGCCAGTGTTCACACACTCACCAGCCCAGCGCTGGTTTAAATATAATCTTCTCTTTTTGTTTTTACTTCAGGGAAGATGGTCCAACTGTGTCCCTCTTTAAAGTGGTGGAGGTGACCTGGGATGCATCTAGCTGTCACCTTCTGCAGACGTCATGTTTCAGGAAAATTGATTTGACCCATGCTATGTTCAGATTTGGGTATTTGGAATCAACAGTCTAGACCGCAGTAACAGTTCCTGTTAACTCTAGGAACGTGCGCTAGTTACCCCTCAAAGAGACTCGGGGAACTGGGTCAGTTCCTACTTGCTTGTAATGTAGATGGCAAGTTTACAAGTTTTCTAATGGCTTTTCTATTTCTTTTTGGTATAATACAATCAAAAAGCAAGATTTCTTTATGGAAGGTGGTTCATGAGATCAGTCAATTTGGTCTTTGCCTCCTGTCTACATGGTCACTATACCACGTCGTGGCCATGTCCTTGTCAAAGGTCAAACTTCTACTGTTTGCAGCTTGGCTCCATGAATGGTTGGAGATTTTCAGGCTCATTCCAGTTTTATACCCCCAATTCCAGTGCCTAGAACCTACTCTTCTTTTAATATTTAGTTCAATTATCTCTTCTCCTGTCCTTCCTCCTGTAACCCATTCAGTGTAGAAAGAATATATCCCTTTCTCTGAATTGCCCCGGATCTGGCCACATCTCTCTCCTCACGTCGGACCCATTTCTCCCCACACAGCTATGGCATTGTGTCTGTGGCTTAGTTCATAGATGACTATCATCTCTTTAAGGGCAGAGCTCTTTCCTAAGTTATCTCTAAATTTCACCACTGCGACTTCTTTAATGCCTACTTATAGTAAAAACAAACTAAAAAACAGAGCTGCTTCAATGTAACGAGCAGGCTATATGTCACCAAGTGAGTAGGTTAGTTTATCTCTAGAAGCCTGTTTTCTCAACTGTAAGTTGTGAGTAACAATAGAGGTTACAGATACGTTATATGTCATACATATCGTGTACATATACTATAAACAGACGGCATATCTGATCATCATTACTGGCACGATCATTGCATCACTCTCTTAACAGCAAATGCAGGTTTCAGGGAGCGTGTCTGTGGATTAGCAGGGCAGAGCAGTGTGAGAGCACAGTCTGTCAGTCAAGAGTCAGAAGTGGAAATTTCTCCTTTTAGTTCTGGCCACTGTACATGACCTTGGGTTCGTCAACCTCTCTGGGCTTCAGTCCCCTCATCTGCAAAATGTCTGTGTGGAAAAAGTGTGTGGGGAGAAGGCTGAGCCTCTATGTATGATGGAAGGTCTGTGATTACCCAGTGCCATGTGACAAGTCCCTTGGGGCTGAGCTGGGGTCCCAGGGGCAGGCAGTGCTCTGCCTCCCGTTTATCCTCTCTCTCCTTCAGAAACAGGCTAAGTACCCACTGGTGAGGCTGGCTCAGCCATACATCAGTGGGTGCAAAGAAAGCTGCCGTTCCACTGTGCTAGCTGTACCGACTGGGAAAGGATTCTTGCCTTCTTTTCAGCATGTGGAAATACTGAGCATTTGAAAGTTGTAGAAGAAACAAAATCAATGTCAATGAGCTGCAGAGGTGATGAGTCTAATGGTTTTTCTCCCGGCGAGTCACTGTGGGAGGGACACCTCTCGAGTTGATCAACCTGGTGACACCACTCCGATTTATCATCCTCGTAGAACCTGTGTGACACAGGGCTGGTGACCTCAATTACGAAGGCAGGAGCACAGATGCCCAGAATGACAGAGTGGCACAGCTGGAAGAGCCCTAGTCTAGTCCAAACATTAGATTTTACACGAGAGGAACCTGCAGCTCCGAGAGGCCGAAGGACTCCTCCAAGGTCGTGCAGTGAGTTAGCGGAAGAGCTGGGTCTGGCAAGGGCACCTCCTGCTGTTCTGGTTTACAGTTTCGGCTCCTCCTGCCAGCTCTACCTACTGCTGGAACCACTGCCAGCAAGGAGCTTCTCTGGTGGCAAAAGCAAGCCCCAAACAGGCAATGTTCAAAACAATATCCTTCTCTCTGCCTTCAATTCTCAAATGAAGTCTGACAGATTAAGACTGTTGGAGAGCTGAAGTTGGTCTTGGATTAAAAAACCGATTTCCCATTCTTATCCTTAATGTATGTGCCATCCCATCCTGGATGTAATTATTCTGGAGAAGTAAGGAACTGGTAGCTGAGAAGCCCTCTGCTTTTTGTGTCTAAGAACATACCTGGTAACACCTTGACCGTGAGTTATAAGAAACAGTGGTCTTGTTTCCTGTATCAGTGGAGATTTGGGTGTCATCTGCTAGACCACGAGCTCCTGGAGAGGAGCACAGCCTCAAGATCAAGTTGGCACAAGGTCTGGCACCTGGAAGATGTAAACATTCAAAATATTGGTTGCATGAGTCCAGAAAGTGTCACTCCCCCTGGTGATCAGGGTGTCACAGAACATTAAATGGCCTAGCTAGAGTTACACTTCAAGAAGTGAGGATAAAGCTGGTTTGAGTGTCTCAGTTTAAAATTCTTGAGATGCTTTTGGAGCAAAGAAATCAGCCATACACGTTATCCTGCTCACTATGGTGGGAGTGGTTATGTGGGAGGAAGGCAGGCAGGGAGAGAAGGATATTCATATTTATATTCTTATTACAGTAGCACGAGTGCATATTTTCAATAGTTTTTGGTCTCTGTTTCTCCTTTTACTCTTTAAGAAAACAATGTGTAGGATGAATTCCAATCTGGAATTCTGTGCTTTGGGGGCTTCGTATGAGAGCTAGTGCTCTCATTCCGTCTCTCTCTTTCTTTGGGGGAATGTTCGTTCTGGAGAATGGGAGGACCCACAGTGCATCTCTGAAGAGAGAACACAGGAACTGGGTGGTGAGGCCAGAGGCGCTCAAGGGAGCTGGAAAGTCTCCAGAAACAGTGCTAAGTACCACGCCCCATCTTCTGGGTGGCCATCCACATCCCGATGCCTCACCCACCGACCTTAGGCTAGGATCACCTGTCTGAGCTTCACTCAAGGCCATGAGGAAGGAAGTGTCATGACACACACCTGTGGCTAAATCTTTAGCTCTCTCTGTCCGTACATAGCACCCTTGCAGGCCACAAGGTGAAAGGGGGCCGTCTGGTTCATCTTGAACTTTGAGTGCAAAATAGACTCTTGGTGTGTTAAACACTTACTGTTTGAGGTTTTTTGTTACTGGAGCATAGCTTACCTCATCCTGACTTTTCTGATCAATTGAGCTCACATCATCTGAGGATGACAAGGAGGCAAGAATTCAGTACAGGAGACTTCTGCAGGATTAAAGAGTCTGACAATCTTCTCCGGCTGTGTTTTTTAGGAACATGTCAGGGCAGGAGGGGAACTTACACACATGCCCAAATTTTCTCTTCTGCTTTATTGTTTTCCCAAGGTTTTATTTACCCTTACCTTTTGTTTTAGTGTGCACTAGAAAAAATTCTTAAGATGAAAGATAAATCTTTCAAGGTGAGTAAATATTCCAGATGGTTTTGAGCTATAAGCTTTCAATTCTTTTGTAACTTTTTAATAATTAACATCTAATTTAAATGTGAACAATCCATCATTTCAAGTTACTGAACTAAAAGAGTATAATTTCTACTTCCTGCTACATGGCAGAGAGAAAAAGAGCTGCCAGATACTGCTGCTAAGCGAACATCCTTTATATTATAGACCTAGATGTACAAAATATAGTTATCCTAAATCTTGGTTAATATCTAAAAAAAACAGCACATTTATGAATTCTGGACCTGACTGCATGTTTGCTCTCAAAGCTAATTTTCTGTTAATAAATAAATTGTTGTTATGAGTGTGAAGTGCTGGCCATGCTGATTAGAACAATGAGTAACTAATAGTCAAGACTAATTTGTTGGAGTTTTGATAAATATGGTTTATAAACTAAATATTTCACAGGAGGAAACAGGACTCAGCTAATACTTTCACACACTAGACCTGTATAATTCCTATCTACTTAATTTGTAATCCTGTAGGACACCCACCTATCTACTCAGGGATAGGCCCACCTGTTAGAAAACAGGTAAGTTCTGTGTGTATATAAATGTGCACTCATCTTTATATACACAGAACGCATCATTAAATTTAGACACAAAAACACAAACCATTTAAGTTCTTAGGCAAATTCATTTAAAGTGCTAAGACGAAACAACAGCAACTTGAACTTTTTATCATCTATAAACCACTCTGGACCGGTCTTGTGGAAAGAGCTCACAAGGCAATTCTGGTTGGAGGCATTTTTCTTCTTCGACTCCTCCAAACACAGCTCTGCCATTAGCATGTTCAATAAAGCAAGTAACACTTCCACTGGATTACTTGGAACATTCTTGACCCTCATTTCATTCTAGTTGAAGGTAATTACTTGGGGCTAATGC
Source organism: Arctocebus calabarensis (assembly GCA_963573935.1). Lineage (NCBI taxonomy): Eukaryota > Metazoa > Chordata > Mammalia > Primates > Lorisidae > Arctocebus > Arctocebus calabarensis. Next base: position 66,688 of record CAUYON010114579.1, on the reverse strand, counting down.
AAAGTGCTAAAGACAGCCTTAAAGTCTGTTGAATTATTATGTAGACTGAAAATCTGACCTCCCCAATTCTTCTCTTAACACTGTAACGCTACCAACTATAAGTCAACCAGACATTTCTGAGCGAAACTTTTGAGTTAAATGTACATGTGTATGTCTCTTTGTATGTGTTTATGTGTGCATGTGTATATGTGCATATATGTGTGTGCATTTGTACAGAAAGTTAAGTTTTTGTCCTGGACCTGATGGAAGAAATGGATCAGTTGCCTTGGGAATGAGGTTGGAAATGGATAAATCAAGAATAGTGTAGGTGAAGTGTATATTTTCAGTGTCAAATACACATCAGAATGGTGGAAGGTAGCTTTTACTCTTTTTTTTTTTTTTTTCATAGTATATGTGAAAATACAGGCTTTTGTTCAGGCCATGTAAGTAGCAACTCTAAAATTTAGCCACTGTCGCTGGATAATTTTGTTGTTTTATCTGAGCTTAGATGGAAACTCTGAATATTAGCTCATTTGAATTCAAATCAATCATATCTGTACACTGAGGACTCATCTCTGTATTAATAGTAGTTACGGTAAAATGAAACAGGGCTTCTCTTAGCTCACTCCCGGAATCGATATAAACAACAGTAAAAGGCTATTTTTTCCCGTGTGAATACCTAAATGACTTCACAACCATTATTCTACTCAGAGGAAAAATTATTCTTATATCACAGCGAGGGGGAAAGAATGCATGGCTTCTATTAAGACTAATGGAGCTGGGATCCAAAGTTCAGTTGTCAGGAAGAAAGTTATTTGCCACCAGGCTGGAGAACTGGAGGGAAATGTGCTAATTAGTCCTTCCTAAACCAGGGAGCTTACTGTTTCACTCTCCTTCACGAGCAAGTAAAGCACAGCATCATCATCGATTCCAGAAAAGGGTAAATTAAGTGTCCTCCACAAATTAAAAACATGACAAATTTATTAATACAAGCTTAAATATATGGGATTGTACTTTATTTTTTCACAGGGTCGAAAATGTAAGTCTACAAAATACAGAAACATCACATTGGAAAAATAGGGAACAGAAGGGGATGATTTACGATGTGGTTCATCCCTGGAGGGAAGGCCTGAGGCACACTTTCTCCCACGTTTCTACTATGTTCCATGTTCTGAAATTATGCCTCTGGTCTAATCAAAACACTATTTTGACGTAGCCTTTTTAATCTTCCTTTTTTTTCCTCCCCCTTTCTCACAAATATCACCTCAGGCATCACAGATTCATTTTATTGGCAACCATAATTTTGTCCTTAAGAGGATAACAGCCTTAACCCTAGGCTTTCTGGACACCTTTTGTGGGGTTTAGAAGAATCCTACCATGTCAGCCCAGGCTCAGGTTGGTATGAGGGTCTGGGACCTTACTGTGTGTGGCTCAGCCCACGGCCTTCTTACCCAGTGGCTCTGACCTTACCCAGGTGGGTCTGTCTGGGCTGAGGAGGACCCCTCCAGGCCCTGCTCAAACTGCCCAGTGTCCCCAGCGGAGCAGTGGGCAGTCTGTCAGGAGCTTCCAGGCATCTTACATCTCAAAAGGTGTTCAGGTTTTTGCTTAGTTTTGGTGTTACTCAATTTTCTAAGCCTCAGATCTAAGGAAAACACATTTTTTTTTTCCTCAGGTGAATTCTGGGCAGAGAGAAGCTGTGACTACAGATCCAAAACCAAAGATAGGGCAGAAAAATTCACGGTGGGAAGCAGAGAGCAGTTTCTGGGAAAGAGCAACGTCACAAACTCTATCTCATGTTGACCTTAGAGCCTGCACCGGATCAGGAAGCTGTTTTATAGGGAACGCACAGCTTATTTTACCAATAAATTCTTCTGGAAGGATGTTAGATTGCATTGTAGGCTTTTTTTAGATTGCAATTCATTCATTCATTCATGAATATGTTGAATACAGACCACCTGCCTGACCATTCAAGGCACTGGAGATTCCACCAAGAACAAATGGACAAAAACCTCTACCTCATGTGGCTTACATCCTTGGGAGGAACAGGGCACAGAATAAATAATGGGACTTATAAAAAAAGGAGACAGAGAGGGGGCAATCCAGTCATTCTTGGTGTCCTAAATACCTTTCTACACTCATCCTCTTGGACCTGTGTCTAAACAAAATACTTTACAAACAAAACTTTTTTTTCATGCCAAATATCACATTTCTTGGCTTCTGGTCCTCTTGACCTATAAATTATTAGTGGTGGAAATGTTATAACAGCTATTTATTTCTCTCTTTAAAAAAATGAGAGCAGCTCAAGGCAGGTGTGGTGGCTTATGCCTGTAATCCTAGTACTTTGGGAGGCTCGGGCAGGTAGAATGCTTGAGCTTAGGTGTTTGAGACCAGCCTGACCTAGAGTGAGAGTCTGTCTTTAAAAATGGGTGGGCATTGTTGCAGGTGTCTGTAGTCCTAGCTACTCTGGAGGCTGAGGCAAGAGGATTGCTTGGGCCCTAGAGTTTGAGGTTGCTGAGAGTTATGACACTTCAGCGCACTACCAGGGCAACAAAGCGAGACTCTCTCTCAAAAAAAAAAAGGAAGAAAGAAGAAAGCAATTTCAAAGGAATTGTCAGTGTCCCTGGACAGAATGGGGATACATTTTCCTCTAGACATCTGGCCTGTGTTTTAGGAGGAGCATTTTTGCATGGATGAAAATGACTGTTACCTTGGGTTAACAAGTCACACCTGGGATACAGTTCTCCCCCACTTTTGAGCTGTACGTAATCAGGCCCTTGTTCCGTCAGCACATGACCTCTGAATACATTACCTGCTGGGAACACACAGCTCTCCTGCACCCTATGTGTGCAAATCACACCCTCACTTGTTAAAGAATGCAATATTTAGGTATTGTTCTACTCCCAAGAATCCCACACCATTTGAAATGTGTACTAACCAAATCTTAGTTGCCAACATGCTTTCATATTTTATAAGCAGTTTCCATGAATTAGATATATTAACTTGTCACAATACTGCATTGTAAGTGTGATTACACGTTGAAGCATAAGGAATAAAGATTTAGGTTTGAGACTCATGTCACAATGATCTCTGATCATTGACATAGGGAATCGGATCGACTCCTCCCCAAACTGTCACAAAAAACCGTTGTCTTCGGGGAACCTAGGTGGGGGAGCCTACGGTTATTATTATTATTTTTTTTTTGTATGACCCAGAAGAGAGAGCTCAGCACCTACAGTCAAAGTTTGGGTACTGCTTTGCCAACCAATCTTTAGTCGCAGATAGGTTAACACACATGTTGCACTTAATCCACAACAGCACTCCAGCTAATGGTTAAGACTGGACTCTAAAGCCTGAGTATCTGGGTTTGAGTCCCGACTCTACACTTAATTTCCTTGAAAATAGAGCTAGTTGTTTAATCTCTTTATCTTAGTATCTTCATCTGCAAAATGGGAACAGCAGCACCTATCTCCGTTGTGTGAGAAGCAAACGAATCCCTCTAAGGGCAGGTTACTATCTCAATAAGTGTTAGCTGTGGCTAAAGGACAGAGATGGAGGTTGCTTATAAAAAACACCTGGAACTCATTAGTCACGCTCTGTGAGTGACAACATCTACTCTTAATGTTGTTATCACTTTAGAGAGGACATAACAGTGCTATTCAGGGAATTTATGATGACTCGAACTACCTTTTTAGATGGAAAACTTCAGATTCTAATATCTGTGGCAAATTCAGAGCAAACTCGCTGCTGTGGATTTTAGGTCAGACTTAGTGTCCACAGGCTTGGGCAGAGCTGCTCTGGAAGTCTGCAGAGGTGGAGGGTGAGAGGAGAGGAGACTCCTGCCAAACATACTGTCCCACATTCCCAAAGCCCCACACAAGACTTCGACCATTTTAGAGCTCACTGGGAGTCTGAGTTGTTCTGATTCACAACAGGAAAGAGAAGAGTCTAAGTCTCTCTTAGTAGAGAAAACCTACTAAGTTAGATCCCAAAGACAGCACCAAAGCCAAGGTCTGCCAAGACCCAGAAGTGCCACTGTGCTAAGCACTCAGAAGGGCAGTCCCATGACTGTCCCGTCACCAGTGTGTGCTCTGTGGCTGAAATGATGCGTGGCACACACGGGGCTTGGTAAGTGTCCCCACAGACGTAAGACGGTACACACCTGGGGCCATGGTGTTTTATTTTGAAAATACAAGGTTAAGAGATGAGTGAGTTATATATGCGTCACGAGGCCCTGGGCTCAAAACTCAAATACGTTAAATACAACTCCCCGGAAGTAACCGAGCGAAGGAGGCACAGGTGACGTTTAAGAGGGCTGAGTGAGAAGGACGTTCCAGAACGTTCCCATTACCCAGGCTCACAGAGTTGCCAGTCTTGACATTTGGCCACATCTTCTGTATCTTGTCTCCAACTGCTACTTAACTAGAGCTGTGCCCAGTGACAATTCTCATTTTATATCCCCAATCAAAAAAGTATTAATTTTATGTGGCTTCAAACAAAAGTTTTTCGTGGACCTCCATAAGCATTACTGAACCACAGCACCCCAAGGAAAGTAGCTGTGGTTGTCAGCCCTCTGATTTTCGTACTTGGGGTTTATTTGCATTAGGAACCCCAAAGACAGGCGGCAGGAAGGACAAAACGTGAGCACTCCCGTGTGTGTCTGCCGCTGCCGTGTGGATACACCATCGTCCCTGCACACGAAGGCACGGCAGAGCTTTTCAGGGGGACCAAAATGAAGTTTTAGTCCCCGTCTCCCGCTCACGATGTGGCCTGGGGCGTGCGTTCACTGTCTCCGGGTCTCACAAGTCATCTGTCCTGAGGAGCCACACTTCGTTATGACTGAAGTCCCTTCCGTTTAGCACATGCATTCAACAGCCTGCCCTAAGAATGCACACGGGCATGTGTGCGGGCATCCCGTGGGTGTGCGGGCATCCCGTGGGCGTGCAAGTGAGCGTGCGTGCGTGCGTCCCATTGGCGTGCCTGTGGGCGTCCTGTGAGCGTGCGTGCGTGCGTCCCATTGGCGTGCCTGTGGGCGTCCTGTGAGCGTGCGTGCGTCCTGTGAGCATGCGTGCGTGCGTCCTGTGAGCGTGCGTGCGTGCGTCCCATTGGCGTGCGTGCGTGCGTCCTGTGAGCATGCGTGCGTGCGTCCTGTGAGCGTGCGTGCGTCCTGTGAGCGTGCGCAGCAGCTAACGCTGGCCCGCTGATGCGGCCGAGCCCCACACTCGTGCTTTGTTCTGTCATTTGACTCACAGGCTCAAGCTGAGGAGTTCCGGTGAATACGATGCCCTCAGGGGATAACAAAACTCTGACAACAATCAGTATTTACTGAAGCCTTATTTAATACCAGGTGACACTAATGTGTCTGACCTGGACTCCGAGAACGGTGCTCTCTCTAGCTGGTCATCCCGGCCGTCTCCTCTGCTCCTGTGTCCAGCTGTTACTTTAAGGCAGAGATGTTCCCAGTAATGATTTTTATTTAGTACTCACAGTTGAATTGCTGATTTTGTTAGACTCAGACAGCAGCTTTGAGTGAAACCGTGTGTACCTGACTCATCTGCAACAAGCGGTGAAGCCAGCGTGCCGGCCGCGTGGTTTCTGAGTTTCACACGCTCGCCCATGTAAACAACTGGATAATCCTCACTACCCCGGAGACGGTAGCAGGATTATCCCCACTCTACAGATCAGGAAACTGAGGCCTGCAGAGGCTAACTTCCCCGGAGGCAGCAGTTGTGACTAGTTCGGGAGTCCTGTGTTCGCTGGGCTGTGAGTCCCACTCAGGAAGCGCGTGCGCCCGGCGCAGGGCCTGGCACTCAGTAGGTGGTGAGTGTGCGCTGCGGGAGGAATGAGGGCCCGGGCCTGTCTCTCACCCGTGACCACTACGACTCTCCCAGAGACTCTGCAATACAAGGGAGACGTCTCTAGCGAGCACCGGATTAGCACAATTCCTTCTATGCCGCTCTTGGGAAACCCGCTACGGCCAATATACAGCCTCCTTCCACACAAAAGATGATGGAGCTGTAGAATACTCGTGTCAGGGATACTGGGGCGGAGAAGCCTGTTTCCTTGGCTTCTGTTAGGGAAGCAACATTCTTATAGCAGATCCAGATTTTGCTTTGGAAAAGTCCGCTAACTGGTCCACCGCGAGTGATCTTCGGGGGCTAAGCTTAATTCTCATCATGCCTCTGCCTTTTGACCACAACAACATTGTTTCACTTTCCTATTTGCAAAACTGCCTCCTGCTAATGCTTTTTTCCAGCCTGAACAGAAGAAAATGGAAAGAGAGATGACACAAGTGTCCCGATGGCACTTAACCTGGTAATGCTGATGCCAGGCAGAGAAGTCCATCCCACTGGAGTTGACAGAGTGTCCCTGAGCTGACAAAGATGCTGAGACTGAAGCCATACCCTCGTCCAGAACACTAGTGCATGAAGAAGGCCTCCTAGAGGAAAGCTTTGTTGCAAATAGAAAACATTTAGCTCTGTGGAATCCAGGAGGGTTGATTGTTTAGTAAATATTTCATTGAGAACATTAGCTGTGGAATTTGAATGCTTAAGTAGTAGAGATAATTAAATGTAAATAATTAAAAATTAATAATGTTTGAAATGTTAAGCACAATTAGGCAGGCAATGTATCAGTAATAAGGGGGTCCACTCATGCTGAATATCTGCTTACCACTTCAGGGCTGTGTCACAGCAGAAATGGCCTGCAACAATTCCTAGCCATTCCAGGGATTCAGGCCTTCAAAGCGACCTGGCAGAAATCATTATCTGCAGGTATCTTCTGGTAGAAACTTCTACAGCACAGGTATCTCACAAATGAACTATGCAGAGCATTTATTGGGATGTATTTGAAGGGGGCAGGAGAGAGTCTATGAATACATTGCTGGAAATCACACTTCTAGTTACAAGGAGCTAGAAATGAAACGAAGATGAATCCACATTTGTTTAGTGAATTATGTAATGGAAATAAGCTCTCTGGAGATGTGTTCCATATATTCTTTCTCTTGCTCTCACTCTCTTATCTTCAATCATTTCTTTTTTCCTTCCGGAAGCTACTTCTTTCTTCAGTCTAAAAATAACAGATTCAAGTGTTTCTCCTCCTACAAAGAGAATTCTCTCAACATGTCTCCCCTTCAAAGCAGCTAGATCTCCTCTCCCCTTTCTTTCATCATCAAACTTCTTGAAAGGGTGGAGCACATTCCCTCCCTCTCTGCAGCTTCTATTCCCCCGTGTGGCAGCCTGCTCTCACCCAAGTGACCAGTGCTGTCCTATGGGAGGGATGCAATGACCTCAGTGGACCTGTCTGTGGATCTTATACTCACAACGCTCTTCTGAAATCCTCCCTTTCTTTGGTCTCAGATCTAACATTTTCTCCTAATGCTCTTTCTACCTCTCTAAGAATCAGTTCTCAGTGCCTAGGCCACCCCCACATAAGAGCTTTCCCCCTACATTCTTTAATTCCCTGCACAGGGGCCTGCAAACTGAATTCAACAGAGACAGGGCAGGAAACAAAATACAGGAAATGGATAGGAGATGATGGGGGTAAGAAAATAGGTAGTGGTGGTGACTGTGGCAAATGGATGGAAAATGTCTTGAGTTCTAAAGGCATTCCAGTTGGAATACAGACAGCTCTGACCTCCTGGCCTTACTGAGAGCAACGAATTAAATGCAAAAATATCATGTGGCCAAGTAGAAAAAAAAATGTGTGTCTTCCCTGTGATCCTCTTAACAGTGGGGCTGACATCAATATCAGGTACAGGTTCAAAATGGTTTTTCTCCCACCTTAATGTTATGAACCGACAAGTGACAGCAGTTGAGCCCACATTTCCCTGGCCAGCGGAATGCAATCCTTCACTGTCCTTTACATCTGCATGGATTGTGTCTTGGAAATGCCTACTGGGTATTTGTCTCTGCGCTTTCCTCTGCAACTCAGAGGACTCAACTCTTCCTTACACCATGGTCCATGGTCCAAATGTCAATTATTTTCTTTCTTTCTTTTTCTTTCTTTCTTTCTTTCTTTCTTTCTTTCTTTCTTTCTTTCTTTCTTTCTTTCTTTCTTTCTCTCTCTCTCTCTCTCTCTCTCTCTCTCTCTCTCTCTCTCTCTCTTCCTCTCTTCCTCTCTTTCCCTCTCTCCCTCCCTCCCTTCCTTCCTTCTTTCCTTCCTTCCTTCCTTCCTTCAGACCGTGTCTCACACTATTGCCCTGGAAGAGTGCCATGGCATCACACAGCTCACAGCAACCTCTAACTCCTGGGCTTGGGCGATTCTCTTGCCTCAGCCTCCCGAGGAGCTGGGACTATAGGCGCCCACCACAACGCCTGGTTATTTTTTTGTTGCAGTTTGGCTGGGGCGGAGTTTGAACCTGCCACCCTTGGTATATGGGGCCTGTGCCCTACCCACTGACCAACAGGCATCACCCTTGAGTATTTTTCTAATGTAGTCTAGGTTCTGCTAGACTTATGAATGACTTATGGGGTTCTCCTTATTTTGTTCTCTGAGTTTTCTGATAAATTTAACGATTTCAAGTCCATTCAACCTTTCTATGTTTTTTGGCTTAATTTTCATAAATAATGTTTTTATAGGAATTGTATATTGTATCTATGTTTTTATATTTTCAGCATAAAATGGCATAATATCTTATAATTTTTGTATGTTATTTGTATCAGTTATGTCACAATTTTGAGATCTAATACTACATACAGCTTCATTTTTTACTTCCTATGTCCTTGATATATTTTGACAGAAAGTTTTTATTTTGTATTTTTTTAATAATTTTATTGAATCATAATTCTGTACATTGGTGCAATCATAGGGCACGATTCATATACATTCAGATATCCTGAAGACCAAAAAATCACATCATAATAAAGATATTTGTACCAGAATGTTTATTTTGTATTTTTTAAGTAAGTTTGAGTTTTATGGATGCCTTAACTTTTACTGTTTTATTTACTTATGTGTGAATGTATCCATATACATTTTATATAGATGTATGCATTAGGTCTGTTGCTTTTTTTTTTTTTTAAACTGGATGATGTAATCATTTTCTGACCATAATTCTAACTAGAGTTTCTTTGTTGATAAGGTGTATTTGTTCTTTTTCTGATTTTAGGCTTTCCTCATTTTTGGCAATTTTGCTGTATCACTAAGACTTGTGCAGGCAGGGATTTAGTTTGAGCTGTTCTGCTCGTGATGAATTTTGCTTTGTTGTTCTTTCATTCCTAATTAAAAGTAGGCTACCAGTACTTTCTGTTGAAGACTGGCTCTCCTGATCTTTCTGTTCTGTCTGTCTGTTTATACACAAGTTGCCTTTTACATTCTTCTCTCCTTGTCCTCTAAGTCTCCCCTACCTATTTCCCATCCTCTGCCACATTGATTCTCTACTGATAAATCCTTAATTCTGTCTTTCAGTTTATTAGCTCTCTCTTCCTTAAGAAAAATATTGGTTTTCTACTCATCTATTGGATTTTATATATATATATATTTTTTTTTTTTTCTTGCAGTTTTTGCCAGGGGCTGGATTTGAACTTGCAACCTCTGGCATATGGGGCCAGTGCCCTACTCCTTTGAGCCACAGTTCCCTCCCCTGGATTATACATTTTACTTCCTGTATTTTCACTATAGTAAATTTTTACCATGGTATTTTATGTGTATTTTATTTGATTTAAGAATTTATTCTAAACTTTTAAATTTTTAAAGAATTTTCAATTATTTAAATGTTCTACCTAGTTGTTCTATTATTTTGAATGCTTATGATTCTAAATTGGGACATGTGGAGGGGATTAGGGTATATAAGTCCAAGCAGAACTCAGAAAGAAGTAATTTAGTTATTTGGATTTTATAATAATGTATAGTGTGTTAACATGGAAACTCCACAAATGTAGGTTTTTTTTTTTTTTTTTTTTTAGAGACAGATCCTCAAGCTATCACCCTGGGTAGAATGCTATGGCATCACAGCTTATAGCAACCTCCAGCTCCTGGGCTTAAGCAATTCTCTTCCCTTGGCCTCCCAAATATCTGGGACTACAGGCACCCACCACAATGCCTGGCTATTTTTTGGTTGTGGTTGTCATTATTGTTTGGCAGGCCCTGGCTGGTTCCGAACCTGCCAGCTCTGGGGTATGTGACTGGCGCCTTAGCTGCTTGAGCTACAGGTGCTGAGCTGAAATGTAGTTTTATTTAAGTAGTTACATTTGACTTCATAAAACCTTACTATTCTGTTTATTTATTTGAAAACTTTTATTGTTTTAAATTAATATTTAAATATGCCAATGGATCAATTTTAAAAACAACCTTAAAATATTCAGGATCATTAAATTATCTATTTAAATAAATTGTGCTAAGTATTTAAATGTTGATTTTAATGTATTAGATTATCTTTTGAATACTTAAAATTTCTAACAGGATAGAAATATACAACACAAAGAATAACATATTCTGACAAAGTAAGATCTCATAAATCTTAAAAATTTAACTTATTATTGGGCAGCATCTATGGCTCATCTAGTAGGGCACCAGTCCCATATACCGAAGGTGGCGGGTTCAAACCCGGCCTTGGCTGAACTGCAAAACAAACAAATAGCTGGGTTTTGTGGCGGGTGCCTGGAGCCCCAGCTACTTGGGAGGCTGAGGCAAGAGAATTGCCTAAGCCCAGGAGCTGGAGGTTGCTGTGAGCTGTGTGATGCCATGGCACTCTACCAAGGGTGATAAAGTGAAATTCTGTCTCTAAAAAAAAAAAAAACACCTTATTATTTATTACATCATTAGCATAAGTATGCTAATACTCTCAAAATTTAGTGTAAGATTATGTCTGCAGCCCTTAAGTGGGAACCTCTCAGTGAAAACACACGGATGATGTTGGGCAGTTGGTGATTTGGCCTCACCCCCGCTGCCTCCCCAGACTAGGGGCTGCACTGCACAGGATTCCTCTGCCCACGCTGTTCTAGTCATCTGGGAGGCCCTGTCTTCTCTTTTCTTATTTTTATTTTATTTCAGAATCATGGGGGTACAAATGTTTTAGTTACATGAATTGCTTTTTTTGTATGCCCAAAGGAAAAATAGTCATTTTATCAAAGTGACACAGGCACTTGAATGTTTACTGCAGCCCAATTCACAATTGCAAAGGCTTTGTCTTTTCAATTCCCTATGTGATAAATGAGAAGGACCCTAAGGCATTTCTGCTGTGTTCCCACAAAGCATTTCTCTGCTGCATTCCCACGAAGCATCTCTGTTGAATTCCTGTGAAATGAAACATCTCTGCTGCCTACCCATGAAGCATTTCTGCTGCATCCCCGTGAAGCATCTCTGCAGTATTCCCATGAAGCATCTCTGCAGTATTCCCATGAATCATTTCTGCTGCATTCCCATGAAGTATTTCTGCTGTATTCCCATGAAGCATCTCTGCTACGTTTCCATGAAGCGTCTCTGCTGCGTTCCCATGAAGCATCTCTGCTGTGTTCCCATGAAGCATCTCTAATGTGTTCTCATGAAGTATCTCTGCTGTGTTCCTATAAAGCATCTCTGCTGCATTACCATAAAGCATCTCTGCTGCATTCCCATGAAGCATCTCTGCTGCATTCCCATGAAACATTTCTGCTGTGTTCCCATGAAGCATTCCTCTGTGTTCCCATTAAGCATTTCTGCTGCAGAGTAAGGCGTGGAAGATGTTGGAAGGAAAAGCACTTGTGATTGGTCTGCAAGTTGAGCTCGCCATGTTCTATATTGAACTCTATATTTAATTGAAACAACATCTGACAGACAAACTATAATTATTCAGACATGGGTAGACACTTGGTAGATATTTTCTCAAAAACAAATCAAATGAGCTTGACATTTCAAGGAAAACAGCTGACAGTATTTGTTGCTGAGGATAAAATTTAAGTTTTCAAGCCTGAGCTTGACAGCTTCTCAATACTTAAAGGCTTTTCTGATGAGATTGGTGATGATATAAATAAAGGCATTTTTTTTATATTTTGAAGTGAAATGTGTCAAGATTTGGAAGATCTGTAAAACTCAGTAAACCAATATTTTCCAAATGACCAATACAGGATGTTACAATTTCATACATGGGTAAAAAATCCATCATTCATCACACAAAATAGACCAGTGGATTTTAATGTAAAAAAAAATTGATTTATTTGTTTCAGATTCACAGTGCAAGAACCCACTGCCTGTCTAGTTTTAGTAATATCACAGAAAATATCCACAATTATTAAAAAAGGTTATTACAATGTTTCTATACTTTATGAGAGCCATGTTTTCTTCTTATACTTTCACCAAAGGAACATATCACATCAGAGTTAAATACAGAAGCAGACACGAAGATCCAGTTGCCTTCTAGAAAGCCAGGTAGTCATTTGCAAAAGGGAAAAAAATAAAATCAAACAAAAATAACCTGTCCTCCCACTGTCTTTTTGTTTTGAAAATAAAGTAATTTTTCATAAAAGACACATAATATATATAAAAGTGCTTTGGGCTGATTATTATTATTTTTAGAAAATGATACAAAAATTTCTACAGTTTTATTTCTAATACAGTAAATACCAATAGATATAAGCTGCTTAAATAGAAGTCTTGTTTTTTCTTCCAGCTTTATCAAGATATAAAAGAGATATAAAATTATATACATTTAAACTGTTCAATGTAATGTTTTGATATACAAGTGCATACGTAGTGAAGTTGATTGAATTAAACTAATAACTATATCCATCACATCAAATACTTATCATTTTTTATTATGCGAACATTTAAGATCTACCTTCTTAGCAATGTTTAAGTTTGTAATGCATTATTATTATCTTTAATCACTGTGCTTCACAACAGATGTCCAAGAGTTATTCACGTTTCCCAACTCAAGTCAGTACTCTTTGACTGACAGCTCCTTATTCTCCCCTCTCCACCCCCACCCCTGGCAACCAACGTTGCTGCTAGGAGTTCGTCTTCTTTAGATTCTATGTAAGTGAGAGGTGTTTTTCTTGGGGTGCCTGGCTCATGTCCCTCAGCACAATGTCTTCCAGCTTCACTGATGTTCCAAATGGCAGGATTTAATTGAAACAAGAATCCTCTTTGTATCTGTAACACTGAGAATTATTCCATTGTGTATGTGTACCTATCTTCATCAATTCATCCATAGACAGAAACTTAGTTTGATCCCATAGCTTGCTACAATGAACATGAGCGTTGTGGGTATTTCTTCAATATACTGGTTTCATTTTCTTTAGGTATACATCCAGTAAAGACGTTGACTAAACTATGGTAGTTTTGTTTTTTGAAGGCCATCCATCTGTTTCCTGTACTGGCTGTACTAATTCGTTTTGCCCCCAACAATGTACAGAGGTGCCTTTTTCCGGCTTCCTTTCATCTCTTGGATGGTAGACATTCTAATAGGCACAGGTATGAGTTGATATCTCATTGTGGTTTTGATATGCATTTTCCTGGCGGTTAATGATGTTCGACATTTTGTATTCACTTATCAGCCATTGCATACCTTCTTTGGAGAAAGGTCTCTTCAGGTTCTTTCCTATGTTTTAAATTAAGTTATTTATTTATGGGCTACCTAGCTGGTTGACCCTTATATATGTTGCATCTTAACCCTTTATCAGATGTATGGCTTGCAAATATTTTCTTGTGTTCCATAGGTTGTCTCTTGATTCTGTTGTTTCTTTTGCTGTGCAGATTTTTAGTCTGATAAAATGCATTTATGTATTTTTGCTTTTACTTCCTGTGCTTTTGTGGTCATACTAAAAAAAGAAAATATTCCCAGGCAAATGTCCATAAGCTTTTTCCTGACATTTTCGTCTAGTAGATTTATATTCTTAGTCCTTATAATATTTAAGACTTTAATCCATTTTGAGTGGATTTTTGTGTATGGTGCGAGATAAAAGCCTAATTTTATTCTTCTGCGTGTGGGTATCCACTCTTCCCAGCACCATTTATTGAAGGGCTGTCTTTTCCCACATGTCTTGGCAACTTTGTTGAGGATCAGTTTACTTTAAATGTGTGGGTTTGTTGCTGGTTCACTTTTCTGTCCTATTGGTCTATGGGTCTGTGGCTATAAAAGTACTGTGCTGTTTCAATTATTGTAGATTTGTAGCATATTTTGAAATCTGGTAGTGTGATGTCCCTAGATTCATTCTTTTTACTCAAGATTGCTTTGACTTTTCAGAGTCTTTTGTGATTCTCACCAAATTTTCAAGTTTATTTTCTATTTCTGTAAAAAATACCATTGGAATTTTTACAGAGCTTGTACTTAGTTTGTAAATATCTTTGGGTAGTTTTGGACATTTTACTAGTATTAATTCTGCAAATCCATAAATGTGGGATATCTTTTCATTTATTGGTGCCTTCTTTAATTTCTGTTGTCAATGGTTTATAGTTTTCAATGGACAAATAATTTATCCTTGGGTTAAATTAATTCCTAAGAAGTTTTTTTTGTTGTTAATTCCTAAGGGCTTTTTTGTTTCTTTGTTTTGTTTTGTTTTTATTACTTTTTGATGCTACTATAAACGGGTTGGTTTGCTAGTGTTCTTTTTTGTACACTTTACTGTTAGTACATAGATATTGATTAGTAGTATTGATAGTATTGATTTTTATATGTTGATTTTGTATCCTTCAACTTTACTGAATTCCTCTATTATTTCTTACAGGTTATGGTGGGGTCTTTAGGGTTTTCTGTATACAGGATTATGTCATGTGCAGACAGAGACATTGATAATCATTGTTTACTTTTTGTTTCCCATTTTAATGCTTTTTTTTTTTCTTAACTACTTTCTTTGCCCAGGACTTCTAACACTCTGTTGAATTGAAGGGTGGCTATGGCAAACTTGTCTTGCTCCTTACCTTAGAGGAAAAACTGTAGTCTTTTCATTGTTGAGTCTGATGTTAGCTATGGACTTGCTAGTCATGGTTTTTGTTATGTTGAAGTGCATTTGTTCTATACCCAATTTATTGAAAGTTTTGAGCATGGAAGGATGTTGCATTTTGTCAAAAATTTTTCCATAGCTAATGACATTTTCATGCAATTTTGGTCTTGTATTCTGTTCATGTAGTGTGCTATGCTTATTAATTTGCATATGCTGAACCATTATGCATCCCAGAAATAAATCTCATTTGAGCATAATGTATGATCCTTTAATATACTCTTGAATTAGAGACTCTGCCTAACAAATGAAAACATTATAACCAAGTTGTTTGTACCCTTACATTAACCTGAAATTTAAAAAAGTTTTAAATATTTAAAATGTTCACATTAAAAAATATGTAATCTTGATTTTGTTTTGTTAGTGTTCTGTCAAGGATATTTGCATTTATGTACAATAAGGATATTGGCCTGTAATTTAATTTTATTTATTTATTTATTTTTGCAGTTTTGGCTGAGGCCAGACTTGAACCCACCACCCCTGGTAAATGGGGTCAGTGCCCTACTCCTCGAGCCACAGGTGCCACCCAATTTTATTTTCTTATAGATTGCCCATCTGACTTTTGTATCAAGGTAATGTTAAGTTTGAGAGTGTCCTCTCTTTTTCATTTTTTTGAATAGTTTAAAAAATATTAATGTTAATTCTTATTTAAATGTTTGGTAGAATTCACCAGTGAAACCATCAGGTCCTGAACTTTTCTTCTGGGGGAGATTTTTGATTACTGATTCAACCTCCTTTTCTGGTCTATTCAGATTTTCTGTTTCTTAATAATTCAGTCCTTATATGTTTTATAACTTTACCCATTTTACTGTTAATGTTTTTAACGCTATAGGTCTGAAACTAATTGTTTGAGACCAGGAGTACTAATCAGTCATAAATCTAATACCCATCACTGCCTCCAAGAGGTTGGACTTAGACTCATTTGATGTTGTTATTATTGGTTTCTTTCTGAATATTTTGTAATTTTTCTCTTACTCCTTAGATTCTTTAATTTCATCCTATTCTGCCTTAGTGTAGGCATGCTACTATTCCTGGTGCTAAGCTTAAATAGATCCTCCTTTATAACAATTCTTCACATTTTTTGTTTAATTTTCAGTATTTTTTCCTCTTCAGCACTGTCTCTGTAGTGTCTTTCTAAATGTTCTCTTTTTTATGACTTTAGTTATTTTGGACTGATTCTCTCATAATATTACCATTTTTCTCCTTTTCTATTTGTTGTCTTTTTGTTCCTTTTTAAAATAGATTTCCTTGATTTTTACTTCAACCCTTTATATTTCAAATTGTATCTACTGTACCATTACTTTTTATGAATTCTTTTCTTTTCTCAGATTTGTACTTTATACTTCATGAATATTTATTTTTCTTATGTAATTGAACATTAGTTATATTTTATACTTAAGTTTTCTCAGTATTTTTTAATATTATCTACATTTCCTTTCTTGACAATATTTTCTCTTTGTTTCATTTTGATACCTCTCATGGTAGAATTTACTTGCCTATAAATTGATTGTATGCTTTATTTTCTCTCTTTCTTAGAATTTAATTTTCAGAAAAGGAAAAAATGTATAAGCCTTCTTAAAGAACAATAACATATCTTTGATCTGTAACACACAGAATGGTAAAATGGTAACAGGAAATGGGACTTGGGCTAAGAAAATAGAGAGAATACTTTGAAGTCTTTAAAGTATTTGAATGCTTACCCTGATGAACTGATCAACTGTTCTCATGCTTCCCTTCCAGGTCCCAAAGGTTTATTCTAAAGAGCAATTGAGCAGTCAGACCAAAGGCTTGTAGATATAAACACAATGGATATTTAAGTTGAAGTTCAGAAGAGAACAAGAGCATTAAGCAAAAATCTGCATCTCTTCCAAGCTCTGAAAATGCAGATATGTGCCTCCCTGGGCAGGACATTAAAGAGTGTGACTCAGGAAAATATAAAGAAGTAGCTAGACAAACAGTCCTTGGGAAAAATTCCTTCGTGTTTCTTTATGTTTGTGTGTAAACCAGTGTTTATATTAACTGATTTTTCCTCATTCCATTCTACTTTGTGATATGTAAGTTAAATGATTATAGTCTAATTGAAAGGGGGATTGTGACTACCAAGAACAAGAAAGAGCCTCCTTTAGAGATGGATAAATTAACACCTGAGACTTGTGACTCTCTTCTGTGAAGAAAGCGAGTGCATGTTCAAGTGTACAAGTAATAGTTGCTTAAATGTAAGTGGGGGGGAACTATGTTTTATTGTTTTTTATTTGGAGGTTAAATATGGATGAAATGAATGTTTCATTCTGAAAAGTTGATTATCTTGATCATCTGTTTCCAATTGAGCATCAGTACCAACTCCTTCCAAGGGCTCCTCGGCAGTTCAAGAACAACATTTCTCAGCGTTCCTTTCTGGTGAGAAACACTTACATAAGGCTTGGAAGGTGAAAGAGAAGGAGATGCCATCGCTCTCCTTGGCAGTGGCCGCCTGGAGTGCTGGCAGGTGCCAGATTCACAGTAGCTTTCTGGAGAGTCCTTGAGCACCAGCTTCATGGCCACTGATGAGGCAGTCCCTGGGGGCTTCCCAAACACACCTGAGGTCCACCCTCTTTGCTGCTTCAGGCTGAGATCCCAAATGTTGTTTTACCTAATGGCGGAGATGGATTTCTTAAACTGTACTTACCATTTTCCCCAACAGTCATGTTAATCTCAAACTCTTACATTAAACAAGATTAAAAGAGAGGGACTTTCCAGTTCCTGATCCTCCTCTAACCATTATGGTCCTACCTCCCTTTATCTAGTGGGCCAGGCTGGTTTGTGTTTCTTCCTCCGTCACCTCTCTGGCTTCTAGGACGTAGAAGGCCTGATCTCCGCAGCCTCCTCTAGTCTTGCTCTTCTGGTATCATCTAAACTCTCTGGATTTTTCTTTTTACTTTCTGCCCCGTGGTGCTCCTTTCCTATCTCATGCCATCCTAGGTCAAGTTCTGGCAAGGTCAGCAGTAAGGATGCCCTAAAGATGGAGAGACTAAGTTCAGGCTAATTATGATTCTACCTTTTCTAAATGCTAGGCTTCACTTTACATTTAGTTATAGTCACATATTTAATAGACAAGAGGTGCAGCGATTCAGAATGTTAACTAGGTCAGCACTCATTTGCCTGCTTTGTGCCCTTCAAATATTTATAATCAGTTAAAATGTGTGCCCCTTATTTATTAATCATTTCTAACTTTGTCTGGCTGTAAATCTAATGTTATAAAAAGACTATTGATAGAAATAGTAACGTCCATCATTTAAACTATTATTTAAGTCATTCAGCCTTCTCTCAGAGTGCATCCTTGTCAATATTTTCTTATACAATTGATCAATCTCCAGAAATACACACTCTGAGAACTATGCTGCACACACATGTACCCACTAACATATATATTTGGGGAATCAATTGGAAAAAGTTCAAATTATTACAAAACATAACACATTACCCCCAAATACCTTTAGTTTGCTTCACCTAAGAACAAGTGTAATGTATTATATAACCAAAAGGGAATCATCTCATCTAAAATAATTACATAAATTCATTAAAACCATGTAATATCTAGCTATCTAGTCATCTCTCAATCATCTTAAAGTTCCCCACTTGTTCCAACGTTTGAGTGTTTTCTGTTTGTTTCGTCTTTAACCAATATTGTGCAATTGCTTCTCTGTTTTTTAGTAGAAATAGTTCTCAACTTTGTCTTTTTGTTAATGAACTTTAATTATCTGGGTCAGTGTCCTGATGATGAGCATCACGCACTTTAGATTTGTATGTTTATTTCTTTGTGGCGTCTGTTGCCTTTTTAGTCTGTCCTTATATCTCTTGCAAACTAGAATTTGGATCTAGAGTTCAATCCAGTTCAGATTAAGTTGTATTGACAAGCATGGCTGGTAAAAACATGCAATGAAATTACAGATTTTCTGTTATGGGAAAATGAGTGATAAGGTTCAGCATTTTGGCCCTATTTATTTATTTATTTATTTATTTATACAGAGTCTCATTATGTCGCCCTCGCTAGAGTGCTGTAGGGTCACAGCTCACAGCAACCTCAAACTCTTGGGCTTAAGCGATTCTCTTGCCTCTGCCTCCAAAGTAACTGGGACTACAGGTGCTCACCACAGTGCCCAACTATTTTTTGTTTGCAGTTGTCATTGTTGTTTAGCAGTCCCAGGCCGGGTTTGAACCCACCAGCTTTGGTGTATGTGGTCGGCACCCTGACCACTGAACAATGGGTGCCCCTCATTATTAATTTAAAGAATATGAATAAGGACTATAAATGAAGAAAGACAATTTTGTTTTGGTTCTTAACTCTGAAGGAAATTTTCTCACTGCCTAGTTGGCTCCAAATAGAACCGGGATGACACAATTATTAGTAATTATGTAAACATTTGGCTGTGCTTTGCTCAGGTGCCCTCACAGAGTGACTAATGATTTCAGGAGAAATGTGCACTTTTCAGTTACAACTCTGCGAAGGCATCTACATAAGAGAATAAGGTAATTTACTTAGCATGTGAATCCACTCTAACTATGATGAAATGAAAATTGTGGCTATTTTGGTCTTTCTGTCCTTCCACAAAAATTTTCATGTATTTTTTTCTAAGTGAATTAGAAAGTCAATTCTTTTGTATTTAAGAGCTTAATGTCACTTCATTGATGAAATGGGAAAGTGATTTTGGTAGATATAAGCTTGCCCTGGTCACCCTAGTCAGCCATATGATGCTGCCTGACTTACCTGGGACGTTCTAGCACATTTGGCTTTACTGCAATAGTATTACTGAAAGTCAAGAACTAATATACATAGTAGTAACAAGACCATGCAAGACAGCCGTGAACTTGTGATGAGACATTCTTCTTCCAATTATTGAAATTGCTTTATCTCGGTTAATTGCTATGGAATTGCAGGAAATCGTAGAACACATTGTACCCCTGAGGAAGCCTCCTTAGCAATCATCTGACCCAACTCTCTGGAGCTACAGATGAAGAAACTCCAGATGTGAGAAGGTAAGGCCAGATCCTGCAGCAGTTAGGACACGGCAGTAGGGACACTGCAGGGGGGTGGGGCAGGAGGGGGGACCAGCCCCATCTCCTGCTATTCTCGCTCACACCCCATGCTGGGCCACGCACCATGCTGGGCCACATCAAATGGCTAGTGGGCTCCATAATGCAGGTGCTTTTTTTTTTTTGCCTCTATAGTCTGCAAATGCTGTTCTTTCTGCTAGAGTGCCTACTCCCCACTCTTCCCCATACTCAGCAACTAACTTCCCCTGGAGATCCAGCCACACAGCCCCAACTTGCTGGAAGTGAGCCCTGGTGCAGCTCCCCAGTGGAGCTGGTGGCCCCATCCCCTCCACTCATTCCTATAGCAACCACTGCTTCTGACCGGGCCAGCCCGGCACACCACGAAGGGAGAGCCTCTTGGGTAGAGGCCTGTAGGAAGAATTCCTGCCTCAGAGGGAGAGGAGGCCCAGAGCTCTGTGGTGCCCCGGACTCCCCAGCATTGCAAGCTAGAAAGCACCACTGCTGAGATGATTTTGTCATCAAGCCCTACCTTCCAGTGCCCCCCTTGTGTGCTGTCGGTTTCTTATTGCCAGAGACCTCATTCCATCTCCAGTGCTCTCTGAGTGTCCAACAGATAATCAACGTTAACCCTATGCTAATTGAATAAATGCAGCAATGGGCACAGGGACAAGGTGGGGTTGGCTTCTTAGACTGCTGGATCTAACATGTGAGAAAAATGCATTTCTACCTTGACCAGCCC
This sequence comes from Arctocebus calabarensis, assembly GCA_963573935.1. NCBI lineage: Eukaryota > Metazoa > Chordata > Mammalia > Primates > Lorisidae > Arctocebus > Arctocebus calabarensis. The sequence continues at coordinate 46,027 of CAUYON010114579.1, read as the reverse complement.
ACTGTGGTTCCAAGAAAACATACCCAAGTCTTTTTACTCATTTGATTACATGAATTACAGATGCACGCCTTAAAATATTTAACCAATTTCTATTGTGTCTTCCTTTCTTGTCCAACTTTATCTAGATGTTAAGTTAGAAAGCAGGACACTTCCACCTGGAGGAGGACCAATAATTCCCCGCTGGGTGGCCCCATCCTGGATAATTGGGACCTCAGTGCTGTCTGGCTCTCTCTGATGACTGCAGCTGTTTCCTGAGAATAGAGTTTCTCATCACCTATAATCTGCATGGGATACTAAATCAATTATAGATTTGCTGAATCAATTAAACTTATTTTCTCACTAGTTAATACTTTTCATGTTAACTCAGCATAAACTGGTACAAAAATTAAAAAAAATCAAATAGTAAAAGAAACCACCTTGGTCTCCATTTGCATCCCCATTTATCTCAGCAAACGGACCTCACTTTTAATGAAGCCACCTGAATGGGCCAATCAGATGTCTATGTCCTGGGCCCCCATTGATTCTATGTGTCCCTCCTTGACCTAGAGGTTTACTCTGGGAGCCACAGTACGTCAAGGGTAAGGATCGTGTCACAAGGTACTTGTCACAAGTAGGGGCATGCTTCTGGTTTAGACTGAGTTAAAGAGCATGATCTTGACCTAGGGAAGGAACAAAGGGAGAATGTGGGTGCTCTAGGTTTTCAGTACAGTCCTCTTACACTTTTGAGTAAAGACTGAGGCTGGAGTGAATAAATCCCACCTCTAAGGCCACCCCACCTATCACAGCCAGACTGAGGGGCAGAGCCTGTGATGGGCAGAGGGAAGAACCGGCCACGGACCTGGAGGAACCGAGAATGCAGCAGTGAGGCCCTTTACAGGAACCATAACAGCTCTTGGTTTACGCTTCTTAGCCAGAGAAGGTCACTCCCAGTGGCAGCAAAGGTGGGATTTATTTAGTAACTGTGCATTTAGCATGGAGATATTTAAGTGCCTGTATTTATGTGCTGCTACCTGGGACTGTCAGAGTTTTTCTTATTCTGTAAATGTCAAACAGTTCTTTCATATTCCAGAAAGAGGATGGCAACTTTCTTAGACTCTTGTTGCTTTCAGTTACTTTTAAATAACCTGTGTGTTTTCTTTTCGTAACACTTGAGGCCCTGGTAAAGCAAAGGTTTAGCACTGTGGTTTACTAAAATGCTCTAGACCCCAGCAGCAGCAAACCTGGGGACCAGGTCCCGGGAGCTGCATTTCCCGAGCTGTGACAGTGTGAGAGGTGCTGCCATCTTCCGAGGCTACTTCCCTTCAGCCTTTAAGGATGTCAGCAGCCATGGCTGGACCCTGCTGGCCTTCTCTCTGCTGTCCTGTCCCCTGTCCTGGCAGGTAACCTGCATTTATGCAGCCACCACCCACAGCATCTGCTGGAAAGCGACTTAGAGGAAAAGGGTTGGTCTTAGCTCCTTGCTCACCCTTATTCTCTCACCTTGAACTGAGCGCAGCTGTGCTTATAGTTTTTGAACCACCTGATTAATTTTCTTCTAAAATTTTCAAGTAACCTTCAGCTATTAATTTATGATTTATATAAAACAAGGCTTGTCAACCTCACCTTGTTGGCAGAGTGGACCTGCCAGCTCCTGGCTGTGGGCTGCTGCCCCTCTACTGCTAAGTGTTGGCGGCAGTCCTGGCCCTGGTCACAGTCTCCTCCCCTCGGCGACAACCAAAGTTGCCAAGCAGCCTCCATGGGGCCAAAACTGCCCCAGCTGAGAACCACTGATAGGAAATATCTAAAACATTGCACAGATGCTGGTTTCTGCCGTCACCCCAATGCTGTGGCTTTTGCACTGCTGCCGTGTAGCCTTGCATTGGTCTCATAAAACCGCAGTTCCTGCCTTTTATGGGACACTCGGCATCACTCAATACATTCATGGATTGTTTTAAAGGACAAATTTAAAATAAGATTAAATTTCCTTTTCATTTGATTTGACATTGTCACTTGGATTTAGAAGTGACCTTTCACTACCTTTAAATAATTTTGGAAAACAATTAGTAATTCCGAATTAGTAGTTAGTAAGTCATATGTTGAGAGGAAGAAGCTAAAGCCTTCCTGGGAGCTACGTAATGGCACGGTTCCTTGGGTGTTTGAGGCCCTGCGCGTTGGTGTGGCGGTGGGGCTGGAGCAGAGGCCTGGCTGGGCAGGAAGACTCGGAGCCGTGGATGTGGCAGGGCGCCGAGGAAGCTTTAGAAACTGAAGACCAAGACTGGAGCTGCTGTGTGCACGGCAGACGGGACGCGAGGGGGACAGGAAAGGCATGGCTGGGAGGACACAGCAGTCAGACCTCTCAGGAAGCAGAGCGTTAGCATGGCCACACAGTGCAGGGCCAAAGGTCAGCAGGTGGGACCATGAATCTCCAGAGCCGCGAAAGCAGGGAAATCTAGGTGCCTGGTGCGTAGCACAGCCTGGTGGGGAGGGCGTGTCATCGGCCACAGAAACCCTGGAGTCAGTACCTACCGTCCGGCCAGAAAGCTCCTCACGGACTTTCTACAACACAGGGCTGTACTGGAGGACCAGAGGCCCCGTGCTCAGGGGTGAGCAGAATAGCTCCGGGCCTGGGGCCATCACTGTCCGGTCTGGGGTGTGTTCATCCTGCACAAGAAATGGTCAGAGCATGATGAAAATTACTGATGAGTGAATGACCTTCCACAAGGTCATCATAATAAAATCACAAGATCAAATGAATCCACTTTGGAGATTAAATTATGGTAATGACATGCCAAATTTTAAAAACATATAAGTGGAATCCTCGGAGTGCATTTATTCTACAGTAGGAATACACAGGGGCCTTATGATGATTTATTGTGACCGCCTTTAAAGTGCATCCATGTTAGCAATTTTAACACAAATCAACATACTTTTTTCTATAAGTCCTTATGCAGAAGTCTTAAAAGAGGTAACAGATTTTAAGTGACACTTATGTATGATCTTTTTAAAATTTTTAGCAAAGCTAAATGTTTTAATTTTGTGAAATATTATCATTATTATACACAGTCTCCCGTAGGGCCTGAGCCATGTTCACGATGCATGTCTGTCACACAGCCCCGCGTGGAAGGCTGGTCGGAGGTCACACAGCCCCGTGTGGATGGCTGATCGGGCTCAGGCATGGACAGGATTCTCTAGGAACAAGGAAGGAAAAGGGTGTGGACAGTCCTCCCTCTGTGACTATGATACCTCAGCAAACTGCAGAGAGAATCTTCTGTTTCTTACTGAAGAAGCCAATTTCCAGCTGTGCTGGGGCTGCACACAAGGTCTCTTGGGGGACTTTAGGGCCTGCGCATGGCTCTGGCTGACAGTGGCAGGAAAGGTGAAGAAGAGACAAATTTGCCCCAAGAAGAGACAAATACTACCAGCAGCCTAAAGGGGGTTGGAAGTGGCTTCTTCCTCACCTGAGCCCCCAGAGGAGAACGCAGCCTGGCTGATATCTTACTGTAAGCTGGTGAGACTCTGAGCAGGGGACCAAACTGTGAGGTGGCAAATGTCCATTCCCCAGAGCCACTGAGTTTGTGGTTTCTTGTTCTATTTCATGAGAAAAAGGATACTATTTCTGAGTGTAACTGTATTTGTCACCAACAAGAATAGTCATATTTTCCTCAGAACAAGAGCAAAAATGTTATAAGAAAAGAAAGAAAATACTAAAGCGTTAATTGCCTGAAATGTCTGGGAGATTGAAAATTCCAGGCGTCCGCTGTGTGGGTTCCTGCACCAACTCCAGCAGCGGAGGCTCTGGCACAAGCAAAGGCTGGACCATCCTGAACAGCGGCGGGCATCTTCTAGACCCACACCTAGCAGGTTTCTCGGCAGAACTCCTTCAAGGGGACCCAAGTGTCCAGGCTGGGCAGGCCAGCCGGTCACCCTGGGGCCACTGGCGTGTGTGCTGTTCCAGCTACATGCAACACCTGCGTCCATCAGCGGAGGGACGGCAGGAAGGGACCAAGGAGGATGCGTGCTCCATAGTGAGGACAGCACAGCACATGTGGGAGAGCCCCCAGGGCCACCCCAGGGATGCTCAGAAAAATCTGGAGTCTGTGCAGAAGCTGAGAATTGACCCATCATGGTCAGTGGCATCACATCCTAAGAGCCAGATAGGCATGACGGGTGGAAAACAGGTTTCCTAATGAGTTCTCCAAGGGATATTGGTCCGTTTCCTTGGAATGGGGTCTTATAATAAGACCTGAGGGCACCCTTGTGACCCAGTTCACCTCCCCCTAGTCTTAGGGTGTGCCGCTTTTACTAAATCCACGGCTCAGCATGAAACTAGGCAAACGGGAGAGACAGATCCACGGCTCAGCATGAAACTAGGCAAACGGGAGAGACAGATCCACGGCTCAGCATGAAACTAGGCAAACAGGAGAGACAGCTGCTTTGCAACAGGTGCCTCGCTCAGAGGACAAACCCGTGAACGCTCGCTAAAGGGTCACAGCCTCTCGAAACTCTAAACTTCAAAGGAAAATGATACTCATTCTAGAATTTAAATTTCTGTTTAGAAAGGAAAATAATTCCTTATATCATGGTATAGTCTAGCCGCATTTTTTTTCTCCCATTCTGGAAAAAAACACAGAATTCTTTTTGAAGCAATTACTTCTGTACATTAGCTAAACTTTTATTTTAAAAACTGTAGAAATATAGGAATATTATAAAATGTCTACTAGTCTCCATTTTCTGCTAGCATCAGTATAAAAGCCTGAAAAGATGGTATCATTTTGGGTAGTCGTCTGGTGGTGAAGGGCGAGCTCTCTAGGCAGCTTCTGACGGGTCGAAGGGGCTCTTGGAGTTGACTGTTCGGAGTTGACTGTTCCCTGGCTTCAGACTCTGGTGAGAGTTTGGCATCAGAGCAAACTGACTTTGATGCTGGATGGCATATGATCACAAGCAGACCACACGGGGTCTTACAGCATTGTCTATACTTTCTTTCTATAATGGGTTTATTTTAGTTTGAATAAAAAGAGGGAAAGACGAAGGATGAGAGGAAGAGAGAGAGAATGAACAGGGAGAGAGAGGAGGCTGTGGTTGCCAGCATGGAGGGTTAGCATCACGGGTCACAATGCTTGGTATAAATTTGTTTATGTACAAGTTAAAGTGGAATAGAAAGTGTTTTGTTTTGAAAACTTTTCTGCAGACGCCATGCACAGCTGTGCTCATTTGGGAATGCTTTTTGAACCAGGCATTGAAACCCAAGGAGAAGGCAGAAACGCAGGCTCAGCACTCCGGGAGACAATGCTTCATTCTGCAATAAAGTCTGTGTTCAGGTTTTCTCTGAAAGGAACTGATGGGTTCATTAATTTGTCTTTTCTTTTACCTGTTTCTACTGCTCAAAACCTGCCTGTATTCCAGCAGAGCGTCTGTCTCTGATGCTGACCATGCTGGCCCCAGCTGACTCTGTGGCCATCCCTCACAGCAGCCTTTGCTCCAGGGGTTGTGGGCAGGAGAAATGGGCAGCTGTCTCCCCGGGCTGGGGCAGCGTCAGTCAGGGACACATGGAAGGCCTCTGTGTGTCCTGATGCATGAAGGCGACTCGGTGGACCATGGTGTGGATAGCTGCTTTCCCTATTGCTTTTCTTTGCCTCCCATATCAAGCCCAGAGCAGTTATGCTGTGAGAGAGGTGAACTGAGAACTGGACACATTCACCCACGTTCTAAATGCACAGAGAGTGTCAGAGGCCTTGGGTGGAGGTTATCAGAGGGGCTCTTAGTCTGAACTCGACCGCAGCCTTAAATACTCAGTGAGATTCCGTGTCTGGAATCAGGCCCAGGGAGCTAGTGCTTAGCAGAAAAATCAGGGATGTGGGTTCCATGAAGTACAGAGAAACAGAGAAATCAGTGAAACCAAAAGTGTGTTGCATGAAAGCTGTGGGTGGGTTGAGCCGTCCTAGTCAAGGGCAGGCAGCACAGCCCCCACCCCATCAGACCCATGAGTCCTCCCAGGTGGATAACGTCCTTAAACTCTGTGGGGACATAACAGTTGCCACCGTGCAGGTCTGTGATGAGAAATAATGGAGTTAATATAGGTAAGGAATTTAAACCAGTGGGTGGCAAAGAGGCTTCCTGGGCAGGTCCCCAGATCCACGCGTCATCCTTGGGAATAATCTCCTGACATTGGCTGAAATCAGACAAGCTCCCTCACAAACAGGACCCTCTCTCCTACCCCTGAATTTGATAATGACACAGTATCCACATTAACTAGCATCCCCAAACTCAGAAGACGTGAAACTCACATCACATCACACTGATTTCACCTCTGTGTGTGTCCAGTGCCTGTGCTCCGCGCTATGGCCACGGCCACCACCACCACCACCACCAGCTCCCCGCTACCCACCCCTGCAGTCACCTCATGGGTGTGTGCTCTCTGCTGCATCTGGTCCAGAGGGGCCAGCAGGGCCACCTTCCAGCCCGGCAGTAGCTTCCTGATCTCGTGAGAGAAAGGCAGGCTCCTGGAGGCCTGGGTCTCCTGCTCCCTCTCTGCCCTGATACCCTCTCGCCATCCCATCCGCCTGGCACTGCCCTTTCTTGTTCTCTACATGGCAACTATTTTTCCGGGACCTTGACACTGGCTGTTCTCTCTTTCTGGAATCGCTTCTGTCCAAGGTCTGCTTTAGCAACACCCACAGATTATTCAAACCTCACTACAGGGCCTTTTGATTGAGAAAGTTTCCTCAAGCTCCCAGGACAGGGGGCATCTGCCCCAGGGACTCACAGCACTGGTGTTCTTGAGCGGAACATTTGCAGTTTCCATGTACAGGCAGGCCCCGCGCTACGAGCATCTGACTTATGTGCAACTCACACTTACGAATGGAGGCTATTACGGTAAATCCCTGAATTGCAAACATCTGGATTGATGTATGGCTTGCACTTGTGAACGGAGGCTATTACAGTAATAGGTAAACGTACCTGTTCCAGCTCACATACAAATCCAACTTATGAACAAAACTACAGAAAATGTGTTGTTTGTAACCCAGGGCCTGCCCGTGGTGTGACCACCAGCTCCAGGACTCAAGATGCAGGCTGCTTGCTTCCCCAGGCTGTGCCGGGCAGGGCACAAAGCAGGTGTAGACCGGAGGAATGAGAGGTTGTGGTGAAGAAATTGGGACTCTCAGAGTCACGGGGCCGGACCAGCGTCTGGAACCAGTGACAGTGACTTCCCTGCTCTGCTCTTTCCTAGGCTAACAATGCTGATCACTCATAATTTATTCTAATTCAAGAAAAAAAATGAAAAGACAAAGCAAGCAATTGTACATCCAAGAGTGCTAATTTCAAGTAGCCCATTGAACTGTGTTAATTGTTGATAAAATTGGGACAAATTGTTTAAGTGTATAATCTGGAAAAATAAATGTTATCACAAAAGAGATAAATATCCCGTACTAAGAAATGATGATTTGCTCCATTTCCTCAGTCAGGCAATATTTATCAGCAGCATTGATTCGACCAGTGGCTATTGGCAGATACAAATGGATGATGACAGGAAACAAAAAACCACCTTCCATGGCCATGAGGGGGCTTTTCATTTTAATGTAGTGCCTTTTGGAATCACCGATGCTCTAGCCACACTTCAAAGATGAATGAGCGGGCTCCTGCCAGGTTTAATACATCACACTTCTGGAGTTCTCTCAGCCTGTGTGCCAGACTCACTGCTTCGGAGTTTAAAATCACCTTGAGAATTTACTGGAAGTTTCAGAGAAAACAAAACAAAAACAAAAGTAAAGCTCAAAAGGCATAAAACACGATTAAACACGGTTTAAGTTTTTAAAGAATTTCTCATTTTGAAGCTTGTAAATATAAAGGATTATCATTTGAGGGATAAAAGCTCCAAGCTGTTGAGACATTGGGCAAGCCGCCTGCAGGTGGAGACCGGCGAGCACCCAGAGCGGTTCCCGCACTGCCTGGAGGAGCTGATGCCTTCAGAGTCGTAGCGGGAAAACGGGCTTGAATGGCACAAGAAATCAGATCACAGGATAAAGCTGACACTCCAAGGTTGGTAGGTCGTTTTTTTCATTGAAAATGAAAGAAATAGAATTTGCACCAGACAGTTGGTAATCCCAGCACTCAGAGCCACAGCTATCAGTTTAGGGCTGAAATGGAGTGAAGGGACATGAAAGGAAGTCACTGGAACGCAGAAAGTGAACCTGACCCCGTGAGAGCATGTGAATAACCTTCTGCCTCCACTGTGGTTTGCTTTTGTGTCGTCATCAGCAATGATGCCTCAGAGCCTGCCTCTGATCAACACACTTGGCATTCCCCAGCAGGAAACAAAGTCGGGGTAAGGTGCAGTGAGGATAGGTGGGTTGCCAGGACCACCTTCAAGTTGTCCCAGAGTCAGCCACCCAGACATTCCAGCAGTTCTCAGAGGAGCTGGAGCCCTCGGGCTTGGATGGGGCGGTTGTCCCAGGACATGCTCAGGTGTGCTCAGGGAGGGAAAGCTCGACGCAGCTGGCTGTCCGTTTCCCTTGTCCATTCTAGCCCTAAAAATTCATGGTGCTGTCTGTCCATAGAACTGGCTGAAATTAGTAATACGTCTCGACATGCAGGTAGAAGCTTGCGCAGGATTTTTCTGCTGCTCCGCTAAGTGCGGCCACCTCGCAGCTGAGCTGCGTTGAGGAAGCTCCTCACCTCTTTGTCTCCACTTCCTCCCTGTGAAATGGAAAAGTGGGATCAGCGGTGAAACCTACCCCTCCCACCTCATAGGACATTCTGGAGGATTGGATGTGATAGTTGAAGGAAAATGCTCAGCCCAAAGCCTGGCTGAGAGGATGATCCTGGGGAGCAGCGTCTGGTGAGATGTCCTCATACCCTCATCGGGGTTCACTAGAGGCGACTCAGGGAGAAGCCGAGACGACTGCCTCTAGAAGGGACAATTGCCTGATTAGCAAATGAGAATTTACACCTACTCCGTGTCTTGAAATAACATAAGACAATAGTTCTCATGGTGCATTTAACCTTCCTGAAGGCCAAGGTGGCAATATTCTGAACTGCCATCCTTTAATGCCATGGATTAAAGGATCTCAGGTTTGATTCTGCCTCCCAACTAAAGCACGAGGCCATTTGAGTGGAACTGACACTGCTCGCTTGTCCAGGACTGGGGGGCACTTTCCTTCCGTCTCATGGATTTCTCTGAGAATATGGATCTGAAGGCCGAAGTGGCAGCGGTTTTTACAGACACCAACATACGCAGCCTTAAATAAATACGTAATTACACAAACAAGCCCCATGGCAAGAGCAAATACTCAGGAAAACTCAATTTGGAAACGTAAGTAATTTTCATAAATACTGATGAGAAAACAATTTTTAACCTCCTCATTAATAGGCTACATTTCACGTGGAAATAAGAGTTTTCTACTTTTTCCTGATCTGGCCTCACTTTCTCTTTTTTCCATCTTAAGTCATATTTTCATTGCTTCTGTAGATGTGGTGGGTTAATTGGCTTTGGGTACAGCAAGATCACTTCCTTCCAGATCTAGACTATAAAGCACGTCTGGAAGGTACAGCACACCACCCCGCCACCACATCTGTGATCACGAGTGTGGTCACCTCCTGAATGATAACTTAGAGGTGCCGGGAAGTTTGCACTCACATCCGGATTGCTATTAATCAATCTCTGCTTTGTTTTATTTCTTGCTAAAATATACACATTACATTCTTCCTAGTTACTAAAAATAATCTGTGTGTATTCTGCCTTAAGAAAGACTATACAGATAGCTGTATAAATACATAATTACGCAGGCAAATAAGAAAACTTCGAACCTATAAAATTATGTCAAGATTTTTTTTTCATCACAATCCCTCTTCTGGACAGCTCGGGAGTGATCCTGAGAAGTGTGCGTTTCTGAAGTTGCACTAACAGAAGCATTCATGGCAGTACTGAGGCCCAGACCCTCCTCCGGAAGAAAACCCACCATCTAAGTAAGGCCGATGACGCCACCCGCACACCTCTTGCCATTGTGTAGAGATGCTTTAGGGGATATGTCAGCTTCAGGAATGAGGCGCGTGTCATTTTAACTTTTGCTTCACATTGCCCCATTTTGTTTTCAAATTACATTTGCATAAATTTTTTACAAGCATGTATACAATAAGAGAATGTAGAGATTCTGAGATTCTCTCTCTCTCTCTCTCTCTCTCTCTCTCACACACACACACACACACACACACACTCTTTGAGGAACAAAGAGTCCAGTGACTCTAAACATTTACTTCTCATGTTCTTCTTTTAATTTTTTAGTCCTCCTGAGATCTGGGGTGCCTGGGTCATGTGACCAGCCCCCCACCTAACCAAGGCCACGTGAGTCTGACAGGTCTCCACGCTGGTGTAGACGGGCATCTTCCCAGGGCTTCACCAGGCCCCGCCTCATGCTATTGGGACCAGCCCGGTGACTGCCTCCCTCCCTGGGACTGCTCAGAAGCGCTGTCCTCCCCCTCATTTGCTTTTGTTAATCCTCCCAGGGTGTAATTAGCACCATGTTTCCAAAGATCAAGCTATTACAATTTCCCCCATCTGCTTCTTGATGCTTAAAACCCCTTTGCAGAGCACAAAGCTTTTCATTCAATGAGCGGAGATACTCTTTAAAATGAAAATATCCGTGGAAGAGACAATACAGTGACTTAAAGGTGTTACTGAGGCGTAATTTACTAACACCGCTTTTCTCTGGTCCTCAGGTTTTGTGTTGGAAGCTGAGAAAAGTAGACCCTGAGGATTTAATTTCAGGTTGAATTGGAGCTAATACTTGTAGAGGGTTTAGTATGGGGCCTGGCGCAGTGTCCTCCCAGGAAAGGGCCCGTTGTCGTCTCTATTTACAGATGAAGAACTGGCCCCACAACTTACTGGCTTTGGTTCAAACTGAAGCTGACTCCAGGCTCTCGTCCCCTCTTCTGTAACAAGCTGTGATAAATGATCCCTCCTACAGAAGAAAGGCTAATTTAGTTCCTTTAAACTCGGTTACAGGAGGAACCAGCAGGTGCGTTTTCTCCTAAGCCATTTTGACCTCCTTACGCTCTGGGTAGCAAAGGTGTCAGTATGAGGGACCAGTCCATAAATGCAGCACGTGTGTGGCTGCTCCAGGGGTCTCTAACCCTCACACTGACACCCTCGGTGGACGTGTCCCCTTTCCTCCTACTGCTCTGATTGGTTCTGTGGCACTTAGAAGGCTTCAGGGAGCCACTTACCACCCTCAACATCAAGAAATCATTCCTGCTCTTTGCTTTCTCCTTTTCTTCTGGGGATCCAAATAAGTGGGAAATGATGACAAATTCTGAAAAAGGTGTCAAAGTCCCATCACCATACAAAAGTGGGTCACAGCACTCACCTCCATGGGGTTAACATCACTGCCCGGCTGTTCAGGGTATGCCTGGGGACACCTCAGCCCAAGTTCAGTGCCACCCTCGGGTTGGGGTTTAAAGCACCAACCTGGCTCATGAAAATCACCTCCCCAAATCCACTCAGCCCTTTATCCATCCAAGCACAGCAGGTCGATGTGTCTAAAAAAAGGAAAAGTAGAAATTAAATCTCCCCTGAAATATAACACCACATAATTGAGTTTCTGTATATGCCGTTTGGAGACAGTCACAAAGAAATGTAAACAGGATCCCTGAAGCTGGAACAGCTTGTAAAATCTGGTTAAGCCGTGTTGAAAACACTTGAATGCCCCCATTAGAAAACACACTATTTATTACTCCCTTTTCTTTAGCCCTACGAGGCATAAGCACCCGTTTTATATTCCCTTCTCCCCCACCCCCTTCAAAGTGCACTCATTGAACTCTTGGCAATTAGTGTAATTGAAATTTATTGACAATGTGGCTGACGTGGAGCCCCCATTGTCCCCGAGCACGAGAGGCGGTGGCTGCTCCAGCAGCCTGGGCCTTGCTCAATCACATCAATGGGCCACCGGCTGCCAAGGGCTCCTTTGGGGGTATGAATGTTACTTAGTGATAAGAGCCTTTCGAAACAGGATCCCTGGACCCCATCTCTGGTGGGAGATGGAAATGAAATATGTATTTGGCTGCTGTGGAAAATTAATGTAATTGGCTCCCACATAAAGCTTTGACAAGTTGACCTGTGTGAAATCTGAGGAGGGCTTCTTGCCGGTATCATATTATCTCCAGCTCACCCCACCTCGCTCAGGGCTCCCACCCCAAACCCACTGGAGGTGAAATGAAATGGAATTTGGGTACCAGTGTTTACCCACACTTCCGCTGAACACGGTTATTATGTTTGCTTGTGTCGCCTCCAGACCCAGGGGTCGGGGTGACCGGATTGTACGTGGCTGCGTCTGTGTTGATAGCACTCAGCCTGGGTTTCCTTGTCATTGGCAAGGCCAGGGTTGAAATGTTGGGAAATGTCCATGGGCACATTTATCTTTGGACACGTCTCCTCCCTCAAATATTCAGTATGATTCTACAACGTACATGTGTAACTTGATGAAGTTTAATTGGATTCATTTAGAGGTCAGTTCAGGCTTCCAGTTTTCTCTTCTGAGAGGATAGATATATTTTTATTTTAATGCACAGGGATTTAGGCATGTAAAGCTAATAGCACAGAGATATTGAAATCTCTGCCCACAGAAATGAGCACATCATGTTCTCCCTCAGGGGAGTTTCTTAGGAGGAGATTACTGTGGTGAATTAATTTTAGCTGCTATCCTGTCTGGTTCCTAATTCCAGATAATATGCTCTTTAGGTTTATTTAATAGGACCCTAAAATGCAACAGAGTTTAAGAGAATACAATGATAAATTGAGAGGACATAAGAAAGTAGGTATATATGTTTCTTCCTTTAAGAAAATCTTCATGCTGTTGTTAAATCCTGAATTATTTGCATGCATTAATGTACCTAGACCTTTTCCTCGGTACCATTTTAAAGGTAACCTAGAAACAATAAGTTAGTGGATTTTATCGATTCCACATTTAAAAATGGATTGGGTAAGCATCTTATTTGTTTTCTTTTTTTCTGTGGTAGAATGCATTTCTCTGAAGAAGGTTTATCATAGTTAAGAGAGATTTGAAGTTCGCCTTTCTCAATGACTTTTACAATTTCAAAGCACTTGTTTTCGTTCACGATCTGTATGACCACAATCAAGCAGGAGGGACTTATCCTGAAATTCGTGAATGGCACAAGAAAAAGGGGCTGAGACACGTCCAGACGGATGCGGAATTGTGCTGGAGGTGGTGTGGAAAGGGGCGCCCTAGGGGGACCGTGAGCTCTGGGTAATACCCGTGGACAAGGCCTGGCTCTGTCCAGACACCAGCTGAGAAATCTAGAAGTTGTGAGAAGCAGGAGCGAATGAGCGGGTGGTCGGCTGTGCAGGAGACTTCAAAGCTGGCGAGGGAAGACAGCGCTCCGGTCACTGCGGCCTTCTGTGTTGTTTTCTTTTTCTTTTTTTCCCTTTATGTTTATATTACAGTGTTCAGCTGCTAATGATTGTAAATTATGCATGAAAGTGAGCTGGCCATGTAGGACCCCTAAGCTCAGCAAGCACGCCCTGGAAGGGAGAGGATTATCCACTGCAGAAGCGGATTCCGGATGCCACACCTGTGCGTTAGCTCTCGGCCTGAGAACCTGAATTCCTCTCACCCAACACAGGCCTGACACACATTTAGATACTTTGAAACAGGGGTTTTTACTCTGTCTAGGTTTTAAAATGACCCCCTGAAAGTTTTGTCAATGCTTTAAGTGCATTTCTTCTGGTTCATGTTTCATAGCTCTCTTTCTTCCTCATTTTCTCAGTTTTAGTAAGAAATAATTGACAAGTAGGAATTGTATGTATTTAAGGTGCACAACTTGATGATTTGGTGTTCATATACACTGTGAAGCAGTCGCCACAAGCAATCTCATTGACATATCCACCGCCTCCCCCGTGGCCATTCTCTTTGGCCAGACCGCCTCCGTGAGTGCGGGGAAAGGACGCCGCGTGCACAAGGCGAGTTTGAAAAGTCCGCCATTCAGTGCCTGCACCTGCCAAGAACCTCGGAGAAGAACACGTTTTGATGGATGAGCAGCATTCTGACAGGACATCAGTGCACTGTTGTCCCAAGTAATTGATAAGGATGTCACTTGCTTTGATTGTGTGAACTTGACGGAGCCTGTCCCACTTTGAACTTTTAAGTCAAGACCAAAGCTGGAGAAAATTTGGTCTAAGAGTATGAGGTAAAGGTTGAAAGAGAGAGTATTCTATAAGTCGTCCCTTCAAGGAGTTTGGTGATCTTGAAACATACATTTTATGAAATAATTTTCACTACACTATCTGAAAAAAGTCACTGAGTTATCTAAAAACTAAATTTCTTATAATTAAAAATATTACAAGAGGCCAACTGTGGTGCCTCATGCCTATAATCCTAGCGCTCTGGGAGACCAAGGTGGGAAGATTGCTTAAGCTCAGGAATTCCAGACCACCCTGAGCAAGAGCAGGACTCCAGTGCTACTAAAAAGAAGAAAAAATAGAAAAAATAGCTGGGCATGATGGCAGGTGCCTATAGTCCCAGCTACTCAGGAGGCTGAGGCAGGTGGATTGAATGAGCCTAGGAGTTTTTGAGCTTGCTGTGAGCCACAATGATGCCAAGGCACTCTAGCCTGGGTCAAAGAGTAAGACTCTGTCTCAAAATAATAATAATAATAATAATAATATTGCATGAAAAGTTAGGGTTATTGTCAGATCACACCCATGATTCTTGCCATGTACTGTGGGGTAACAGAGACACAACTGATTTTTTCTACCTCGTGTGCAGTGAGACGGCACTTTCAGTACCCTGTGTAAGAGGTTTGGGATGTCCTGAATTGGGTAGCTGGAGGAGTCAGACAGATGTTGTTACTGGATGTTTCTGCCCTGGAAAAATTCGTACATTGAAATTCTAATCCTCAATGTGGGGCCTCTGCGAGGTGATTAGGTCTCGAGGATTGGAGAATCCTGGTGAAGCAGACTAGCACCTGTATAAAAAGAGACACAGGCAAAATGATCTCTCTCTCCTCTAGGTGAGGACACGGCCAGGAGCCGCCTGTCTCCAGCATGAGAATGGCCCAGCGTCTGGATCCTGGGCTTCCCACCCTCCAGAACTGTAAGCAATACATTCATTTTGTTTAAGTCATTCATTCAATTCATGCTATTTTCATTATAGCAACCCCAACCAAGATAGAGATGGACATGGCTGTTAAGCAGTCTGGGGCACTTCTGGAAGCTTCCTTTTGGGAAATTATTTACCTTCTGTAAGACAGAAAGGGTAAAGGAGCCTCACTAAGGCATGTTGAAAGCAGCATTTTCACCTTAGAGGATTTTACAGAAGCCATTATTTCACGCATATTTATTTCTCCTTTGAGATAATGAGGAATCCCACAGATTCCATGTGTGAGGAGGTCCAGGCACTGGGCTTAGCAGAGAAACACGTTAAAGCACCCATTGGAAAGCCCAGAAAGCTGAAGAAGCTGTGGATAAAGAACTCACTGAGAGGGTGCTGGATGGACGCCTCACTGCACATCAGGTAGAAAAAGTCTGCTGAGTCTCTGTTACCCCACACCACATGGCAAAGCATCGTGGGTGTGACCTGACAGTAACCCTACCCCTTCACCCGGATCCTAAAGGTCGTTTACCAAACTGCACCTGACTTAGGGCGTGGGCACATGAAGAAACATTTCACAGGGCAGCACCTGTGGCTCAAAGGAGTAGGGCGCCACCCCCTTATGCTGCAGGTGGTAGGTTCAAACCCAGCCCCAGCCAATACTGCAAACAAACAAACAAACAACAACAACAACAAAATTTCACAAAACCCACCGGGGACCTATATCCCTTGGACTTCCTAACGCACCAGCAAAGTTGGGTTCTGGGGCATTTGTGAAAGGCAGGTTAGGGCAGGTGGAGCTATCCTTAGGCTATGGAAATAGAGAGTTAACCTGCCAGGGGGGATAAGGCAGAAAGGGAGAGTTAATTACAAGAAGTTATCAAATCTATTTATTAAAATATTCCTGTTTAGTTTATTCCTCTTCATTCTCTGCTAGCTTACTTAACTTGTGTCTTTTCAAAGACGAGACATTTGGGCTTTAGAGTACATTCTACTAATCTGGCTGCCAGACTTAAAGGGGGGTGGATTCTTCTCCAGAGAGTATAACATGGGTGCAAGGGAGACTTCACTTAATTCTTGCTTAGAGTCAATGGAAGAAAGAGTTAATGGCTTCTATAATAAGACAGATACTGGAAGTTTAGAACAGAAAATGAAGTGACTAGACCAGTGCCTTCATTTCTCAGACATGGCAACTGCAGCTCCAGGTTAAAAAAGCCGCTGAGAAGGCAAAAAACAGCTCACAGAAGGCAGCAGCCATAAACCCCAGGAAGGAAAGAATCTTACTTACAGATTGGCCACATTATAATGCTAAGTATGACCAGTTTTCAGTAAAAAAATACTATAAAACATGCGAAGAAGGTCTGACCCAATCGAATGAATACTGAGATTAACAGGAGCTGCCTGTGAGGATGTCCGGGTACTGGGCTTAGCAGAGAAACATGTTACATCACCCTCCTGAAAGCTCCGAGATTTGAAGGACGCCATGGATGCAGGACTCACTAACTGGGCCATGTGGACACGGCTTCATCACTCCCAGGGCTCTGGCTCAACACATCTTTCTGACTTGCTAAGAAATAGAATGAATTCTAGTTATCAAACAAGCCTGTATGTTCATGTTCATAAGGCCCCAGTTTTTCAACAAGCATGATCACAGTAAGTCATGCTAATTTCTATGCCATACCTATTGAATAAGAATAGTTTAGGAAAACTTGCTTATGAGATAACTGCCATTAAAAAAGTCTGTTGTTTGAAGTTATCTTTTACTTTTATTTATAAATATTAGTTGTCCCTTTTTTGATACTTTGGGAAAAAAAATAAGAAGTTAACTGATGACTCCATACTGAACCTCAGAGTTAAAGCATTCTATAATAGACATATTCTTATTTGACAATGTGAATGTTACTTTCTTTGCATTATTAATATTGCTTACTATTTCGATGCAGTAATCGTCTAATTTCTTTTCTGAATGTATTTATCTTCGTTCATTTTTTTCAAGATTTTTGTTTCTAGTCTTTATCTTAAAGACTGTTATGGTTATTTCATTTTAAACCTTTTTAGTTCTATGAAGGCAAAAAGTGGAAACGTAATAAACACCTGTATATGTAAAAATAAAAAAAAAATAAATTTATCATCATTAAAAAAATGGTATGGTATCTATTTAAAAACTCCCCTTAGGAATAGTTGATAATTGATTCTTCTTAATTGTTCACCAAACAATAATAAAAAAGAAATGACTGCATACACAGAGAAAGATTCAGATTCTCTCTAAGTATATGTGAGTTTGTATGCAAATATATGTAAAATAAAATGTAGACTTGCTTTCAATAAAATAAACAAATAATAAAATGAAAATTAAAAAAAAAAAGTTGAGGAAGTGGAATTGACACTCAATCTGTCTAAGATAATTCTTCTGTTCCTCAGCGAAAGCCAAGAAAGGGACTGTATGAAGCCTTCTAAGATAAAGGCGACACTCTTCCAGGTTGGAATCAAGGGGAATCCCACCACCGTGAAGCATTCCTAAAAGCAATGAAAAAAAATAAGGTTTCAAATAAATTAAAAGGTGCTAAAGAATCCAGTCACTTGACAGCTACTGAGTGCCGACTTGTGTCAGCCTCTGGCCAAGGGCCAGAGCTGGGAGGTGAATGGACTTGGCCTCACCCTCGGCAGGCCTGGGGAAGTCTTTGTTCAACCTTTCAGGGGATGGAGGCGTTAAAGTGTGCCATTTTCATTTCCCCAGCTTGTTGTTAAAAGGATTTCAGAACCGGGTTATACTTCTTTATTTGCCAGTTTCTGAGGTGTAGCATTTTCGCTTTGGTATAGAGATTTGGGAATCACCATTTTAATGCAACATTAGTGCAGGTAACAATCATTGGACTTAAGAAGCATAAATAATAGCCAGCATTATACACTAAGCACTTTGCTCTGTGAGGGTTGCTTGGCTGTGTGCTCTGCACCTCCTCATCTTACAAGGTGGGTATAGATATAGTTACAGGTAATGAAACCAAGGTTTAAAGTCATACGCCCTCACTCAAGGCCCCACAGCTAGTGGGGGGGGGCTTTTTTCTGTCTTTATTATTTTTTTTGTCTTTTTTTGGTGTGTATGTTTTATTATATCTTTTAAATTTCAGAATATTATAGGGTTTCAGAGGTTTTGGTTACATAATTTGTTTCTGTAAATTTTAAATCAAAATTATGAGTGTGCATAATACCAGTTAGGGATGAATTCACCTAACGCCTCCTCCCCCTCCCGCCCTATTGATTTCCGTTGAGTTTTATTTCCTTGACTAGTCCTAGTTTAAAATTGAGCACATGTGGTAGTTATTTTTCCATTTTTTGTGATACTTCACTTAGAAGAAGGATCTCCAGTTCCATCCAGGTTGTTACAAAAGACACAAGATCACTTTTTTTTTAGTGTCTGAGCAGTACTCTACAGTAGACATCACATTTCTACATTTCATTAACCCATTAATCCACTAATACAATCCACACGTATTGATAGGCACTTGGGTTGTTTCCACCTCTTTGCAGCTGTGAACATTCATGTGAAAATGTCTTTTATATAAAATGTCGTTTTTTCCTTAGAGTAAGTACCCGGCAGTGGGATTGCACTGGATCACATGGTAAGTCTCCGAGGGGTCTCTGCCCTGCTCCCATAGAGGTCATACAGTCAGCGTCTCCATCAGCAGGGAATGAGGGTTCCCTCTTGTCCACATTCATGCCAGAATCTGCTGCTTTGCACTTTTTCATAAAAGCCATTCTCAGTGAGTTCTGTGATATCTCAGTATGGTTTGACTTGCATTTCCTTGACTATTTGAAATGTTGAACATTTCTTCATGTGTTGGCTTGAAAACTTCATGTCTTCATTTGAAAAGTTTCTATTCATGTCTTTTTCCTACTTTTTAAAATATAGTATATATTTATTTTTTTATGCTAGTACATCCCCATATTACAAAGGCAATTAACTTAATGGAAGAATCTTCCTTTTTATATTTGAGTCATCTGAAATAACACAAACCATGCATTCCAAAAAAAAGCTTTCATTTGGATTAACTTGTCTTTTGCCCATTTTTTAATGTGGTTATTTGAAATTTTTTTTGTTTTTGTTTTTGGTTTTGGTTTTTTGGCTGATTTGCTTGAGTTCTTTTTAGATTCTTGTCATCAGCCTTTCATGGGATGTATAGCATCCAAATATTTTCTCCCATTCTGTAGGTTGTCTGTTAACTTAATTGAATGTGTTCTTAGCTATGTAGGCATTTAAATTTGATCAGGTTTCATTTCTTTATTTTTGCTGTTGTTGTGTTTGTTTTGGGGGTCTTCTTCATAAATTCTTTCCCTAGGCCAACATCTATAAGAGTTTTGAAGCATTTTCTTCCAGACTTCTTATAGTTTCATGCCTTACTTTTGAGTCTTTTATCCATTGTGAATTAATTTTTCTGACCGCTGAGAGATGCGAATCGTGTTTCAGTCTTTACATGGGGCTGTTTTTTCCCAGCACGGTTTACTGAATGGGAATTCTGTTCCCCAGTGTATGTCCTGTCTACTTTGTCTAAGATCCGTGGGCCTATGAGGATAATTCCATGTCTGGTTCTCTGTTCTGATCCTTCAGTCTGTGCCTCTGTTCTTGTGTTGGTACCATGCTATTTTGGTTACTGCAGGCTTGTGGTATGGCTTGAAGTCTGGTGACATGATTCCTGATTTGTTCTTCTCACTCAAGGTTGATTTGGTTATTCAGGGTCTTTTGTGGCTGCATGGAAGCCTACTTTTTCCAGATCTGCAAAAAATAATGTTAGTATTTCGGAAGGGGATGCGCTGAATCTGCACATTACTTTGGATAGCATAGCCATTCTAACAATGTTGATTTTCTCCTAGTTCATGAGCATATTTTTTCTTCTGTTTACATCCTCTTCAATTTCTTTCCTTAGTATTCCATAGTTCTCCCTGTAGAAGGAAGGATACCTCTAGTTATAAACTCTGCAGAGAATGGACTGCACAAAGGGCCATATTTCCATCTCCCCTCTCACAGGCCAGCAAATGCCAACCAGGAAGAGATTTCTGTAAGATCAAATAAGGTTAATTTGTCTCCTCTGATGGATTAAATCCAAGTGCCTTTGTCATGAATATCCATCTTGCTTCCTACATCAGTAAGAGAAAAAGAATCCCACTGGACTTGTGTTTCAAAACACCTTATAAATATTTCTCTTTCCTACTACCAAAAAGTAATAATATTCCCCCATGAAACAGATGAATATATACTTAGCATCCCATTCCTTTCAGGAGGGCTACAAAAGGTGCTGCTGGAGATGAAAATCATGAAAGAATTACCATTTTCCCGGCAAACAAGATGCTCGTGATAGAAGACAAAGAGCACCAAAGAAACTTCACGAAGAGGCTCAGGCCTCGCCTGTGTGCTCCACGTTTGGAGACCAGGTTCTCTTCAAGGGCAGGGTGTTTTGCCCACATGCCACGACCGGTGCTGCAGCTGGTACCCAGAGATGCTGAGTGAGGCGTTGTTGGAGGGAACACAGACCTGCACTCTTAATCGCCCTTTCTTGGGCTATTTAACCGTCTTGCTGTGACCCAGATGCCAAGTTCAGGAACAGGTGGAGGGCAAGAGGAAGGGACGTTGCAGAGTTTCCCAGTTCCTGGGACCCCACCCAAATCCACCAGGCCTGACTCCGCCTATGGCATTAAGACAGCCGTGTGCTCACACTGCAGCTCCGCCGGTCCCTCCACCCTGAGTGGAGGATGTGTTGGTGAAGTTAGATCCAATCTGCCTCTCACTCGGGCCTCCGGTGTCAGGTGTGTGGCCAGATGTTTGGGCCAAAGTGGCACAGGGTGGACTTGGACCAGAACATTCCTGCACTATGGACCTAGCTGCCACTGTCCTGCTCTGGGCTGTAAACCCTGAAGGTAGAGGCTGGCATTTTTCTGTAATGCCTTGATAGTTAGCAGAATTAAACGTGGGTGGAGTGGAAGGTGTTTGGTTAATTACCTATGGCGGCATAACAAATCACCGGACAATTCTAAGGGTTTCAAACCAAACACATTTATTATGTTTGTGCTTCTGTAGGTCAAGAGTGTGTGTGAGCTCTCCTGTTCCGGGTGCACCTCATGGGGGTGCAGTGAAGCTGCCTTTTAGGGCTATGGCCTCATCTGGAAACTCATCTGTGGAGGGGAAGGTCCAGCTTCCAACCTCACTCCTGTGGTTTTCACAAGATTCTGCTCCCTGCTGGTCTCTGGCCAGGGACGAACCTCAATATCTTTCTTCAGGAGGCTCTTCCCAGGGCAGCTCTCAGCAGCAGTGTGTGTCAGAGTGAACAGGGAAGAGACAGTGTGCCCGAGACACATGCACTTCCTGTAGCCTGTAACACCACAGCCCCTCTGCTGTGTTCTCTGGAGGGAAGTGAGGCCAGGGCCACCCTCTTGTAAGAGCACAGGCTTGAAGAAGGGTCTGGGCATCAGGAGAGAGCTCACCGGGGTCCCTCTCAGCAGCTGCCCACCCCACTGCATGCACCCAGTTCTCAGCTGACCCTTTATGGTTTATTTCAGTCTGCGTTCCTCTGTGGCACTGTGTATATCATATCCACCTTCATCCCGGGAACTGAGGTCAGAGGTGGGCTTGCTGACAGCTCTGATAGGAATCGTGCCATCAGCAAGCCATTTCTAGGCACTGTGACATTTTTCTCAATGTTTGACATCTCACTCAGATTCCTTCACCCCAGATCAGACATATCCCCTTCCTTCTCAAAGTACACTCACAGGTATTCTCTCAAACACATTTCCTCATCTTACTCTACAGTCCCCTAGATCTTAACTGAGTTGGCAGTTTGCTCATCCTGAATTGAGGGGCTCCCTACTTTAGATGACCTATGTTGATTGCTGAGAACCAGGATTGCTGCAGCAAGTGTAGAATCTTGTAAGATCTTTGTGTGACACAATCCTCGTCAACTTAAATTTTTGTAAAATATATTATTTTCTGAAATTCTTTTTTTAATTTTAGAGGCAGCATCCTCCCGTGGATGTGAATGCAGATTCTGGGGAGTAACTGCGTGAGTTGGCCTCCTGCTGTGCGTATTAGCAGCGGGACAATGCAGGTGAATTCCTCCTTCTCCCTGCACCTCCAGGTCTTCATTTATAAAACAGAAAAGATACTCCTGCCCTTCTTATTAAGGATGTTATGGCTATTAAAGAATGTGATATTTGGAGAATGCTTAGAACTATTCTTCTTTTGCTAGGCCTTTCATAAGTGTTTGTTAAACAAAATAAATGGTTTTGGAAAAAGGATTTAACAATTTCTTGGTAGATGTGCCTGGCGTACTTAATAATATTTCAGTCATTCTTATGAATCTTAACTAATTCTGTTATACTCAAGAGGAACCATTTAGAATATATAATTTGTCCTTTCTTTATATCTACAGAACCCTAGTCTGTGGCCCCCTGAGAGACGGGGGCAGCGTCTCACTTCACCCTTTGCGGCCTGGCTTTCTCATTGTACCTGACACGAGCAAAGCACTCAATAAACAGTTGTTTAATTAATTTTATATTGTGTAGGGTGATAATTCACAATAAAAAGGAAGGAGATATTGTCCTTTAAATAGAGTTTATTTGGGCCACTTTTGCCTTCGGTTTAGAAAAGCTGGGTACCTTCTTGTTCCATTACATCATCCAGCCAATTAATCAACACTTGAGTGAATCCCCAGACAGACCCTTCATTTTGTCTACTTATTAACTTTCATTATGTGCAATAGCTAAAGTGTAATTGTGAACAGGATGGATTATGCCGTAAACTTTTTTCCTATTACACCATTCCTTCACAAATCCCCTTATTAAAGTGTACCGAGGGTGATATATTATGTTAAGAAGGTTTAAAACATAAGGTGACAATGACCTTCCCTTTAATTAACTATGATGGAAACAAAGGTGAGAACAATGATGATGAAGCTCGGCTGAAAACCATAAATCACCCTCCACGCTGGAAGACAGGACACAGTTACAAAAATAACCTTGCGATTCGCAGGTTAAGTGAGTGTTCCAATGCGCTGCTTCCACCATGATTTATTTTCACGTAACTCCACTGTGTCACGGGGCACAAGAGAACACTCCAGAAGCCTACCCACGGAAGGCCAGCTGCTGCCCACTGAGATCACGTTTCAGAACTGACTTAGGTTATTTTGCTTAAAAATACCAATAGCATCAACTATTAATCTCGGAAAGAAGGAGATAAAGAAAGTGTTGAGGTTTATTATTATTAAGGAACAATTTACATATAGTAAGATACAGGGGGCTTAGGTGTTTAAGTCACTGGGTTTTGACAATCACATGCATCTGTGTAATCACCGCCCAAAATAAAATATGTGACAGTCCCCTCACGCGGAAAGTCCCTGGATCTCCCTGTGAAACCAACCTCCCTTACATCTCACATGTGTGACTTTTCTAGTACAGCTTCATTCTGTCTATTCTGTAATATAAGTTGAATCACACAGTTTATGTATTCTCATAAGTACATATAAAATCTTTGCTTTCTGCTACTGCTATACGCATTAGTAGCGAGACAGGCAGCATCTATCTTAATATTTTAATTTATAAATGTGTTTCTCCCTCTTTTGTTTTCCTAGAGAGAGAAAAAACCTCCCAGCCAGGTGTGCAGACCCAGCTCTACTGCTTTCTGCCAGCTCTTCCCAGGCTCCCCCATCGGCTGAGCGTTGCTGGCCTTGGGAACTATAGAGTGGTCCTGGCCATCAGCCAGCTGTGTACCCAGTTCAGGACCACAGAGTAAACTGCCTGCAGTGTCTTCTTTCTTCTGCCCCAGCCCCTCTCCCACCCCCATCAATCCCATTATTCCTCCCTGTGCACAGAGCAGGGAGTTTCACCTCAACAGAACATGTTTCTTTAGTCTGGACCCAATGCGTTCTTTCATTGACAAGTTGGGGATGAGTCCTATGTTGAAGGGTTTGACTTCTCCCGAAGTCGGATAGGTGATAGAAAAGCAAAGCTGGAGGCCCACCCTAGCGCTGTCTCCCCAGCCTTGTTTCATTTGATTCGTCGGACCAGACAGGAAACAAGACCCAATTCCTGCATAAGGCATGGGTTCCCTGACCTCCCATTCCAGCCTCGGAAGTCGAGATGTCCAGAACAGCCATCGTCCATGTGTCTGCAGACTGGGGCCCTCTGGTCCTGGGGGATGGCAAGATTAGAGCAGAATTTGAAGAAGAACATGAAGCCGTGAGGATTAAGGATTTCTTAACAACAACTTGATATTTCATGGCGCCCTTTTATGTTCATGACAATTTGGAAGTGAACACTGAGCCAATGGGGAATTTTATCTTTAAATCCATTAATGTATAAAGAATTGTCCATTTTCACAAGCTCACCTTGAGGTGTCCTAGCCTGATGGGAACCTAGGCTGTGGGTTGGCAGCTGAGAACTCTCAGTCACATGCCTCTGGTGGCAGCTGCCTCAGGCATCACGGGGGCCTCCAGCTCCATGGACAGGCCCTGAGTGCAGGGTCTCAGGGACTAGCCGTCCAGACCTCCCTGCATACTGCAGCCTGTGCCCATCAAGGGTGGGAGAGGAGCCTCCCTGTACACAAAGAATCCACTTTCATGTACTTTTATTTTCTTCCAATCTACTACCTTTTAGGGCATTTTAATGTGATACAATGGAGATAGGAGAATTTCCTCTTAACGAAACTGTTCATGTGTCCCATAACACTATGAGACATCTGCTGGCGTCCTTCCCCAGCTGTGTCTGGGGAAACCCACGTGGCAGCCACCTCGTGGAGTGTGCCCTGTGCCTACCCAGTACTGGACAGGAGCGACTGGAAGGACGGCTCTGTGACTCGGTCCACTTTCCTCTTCAGAGTTTTGCTGGCCATGGCTGTTCAACAGGGAGCTGGGAGATGCTGTGGATTTCATGTCGAGACCCTCCTCGTATGCTCTCTTGGGGGCGGGAGCTGCGGAGGGTGCCCCTCTCCTGGGACTGTCCTCCCTCAGCGTCTCTGTGTGTCTCCTGACTCCTCCACAGCAGTGGGGCCTCCCAGGGTAAGGGCAGGAGCACCAGAGAAACAAAGGGGCTTGTGCACGTCCACAGAAGTGTCACACGTCCAGGACATCAGTTCCCAGAAAGTCAAGCTTGGTTTGTTTTGTTTTATCTTCTATTTTATGTAGAGTTTTTAAAAACTAAGTCTGCACCTTTTTGACAAAGTCTAGTTTGTGATTCAGAAAGCAAGAAAGAATGCAAGAAAGCAAGAAAGAATGCAAGAAAGCAAGAAGGAAGGAAGAAAGGAAAGGAAAGGAAAGGAAAGGAAAAGAAAAGAAAAGAAAGGCTAAATTCATCTACGGGGATTGTAGCACCTCTTACTGGCTGACTGTGTGTCCCTCCCTCTAGAGAACATTTTGAAGCCTTGCTTCCAAAAGTGGTGCAATTTGTACATTGGGTCTTTGGGATGTCACTGGATTTGGAGGAGACCATAAAGGTAAGGCCCTCCTGATAGGACTGTCACCTTTAGAGGAAGAAGAGGACGTCTCCTGGGGAGGCTGAGAGAGGAGGATCACTTGAACCCAAGAGTTGGAGGTTGCTATGATGACACCATAGCACTGTATCCAGGGCAACAGAATGAGACTATGTCTCAAAAAAAAAAAAAAAATAGAAAAGAAAAGAAAAAGATAGAAGAAAAGAAAAGAAGAAAAGATCCCTTTCCTCAAACATGTGAACTGAAGACAGGCCTCGTGAGAATCTGGCACAGACATGATGACTGTCCTCAAACCAGGACAGCCTCTCCCCACCGACAGCCTCTCCCCACCTGACAGCCTCTCCCCACCTGACAGCCTCTCCCCACTGACAGCCTCTCCCCACCTGACAGCCTCTCCCCACCGACAGCCTCTCCCCACCGACAGCCTCTCCCCACCTGACAGCCTCTCCCCACCGACAGCCTCTCCCCACCGACAGCCTCTCCCCACCAACAGCCTCTCCCCACCTGACAGCCTCTCCCCACCGACAGCCTCTCCCCACCTGACAGCCTCTTCCCACCGACAGCCTCTTCCCACTGACAGCCTCTCCTCACCCAACAGCCTTCTGGCTGTGATCTTGGAATTCTCAGCCTCCAGAACTAAGAAATGAATTTCTGCTGCATAAGCCACCCTTTGGCCTTTTGTTACAGTTTTCCAAGCTTAAGACAACCCCTGTTGAAAGAGACTAAGATTGTTAGGGGCCAGGCAATAGTGTTTTTTCCACACAGTAATGAGATTTATTTTTCCTGAAATACTAGAGGTCAAATGATTAGTGACTCTTGAGAGCCACCCACTCCCCTGCTCTGGACTCACTGATGGGAGACAGTGCACTGGGGGCTGACGTGCTGAGACCTTCTGGGGGACACAGCAGGGACAATACTATTCACCATTTCCCTCCATTTGTCAGGGTTAGGCTAGGAGATCCTTTGGGAATTAAAAAAAAAAAAACGATTTCAGCCTCAGAGACTATTACCTTGCTGAGCACAAACAATGTGCTGTACCCGTCTCCCAGAGCTAGCTATAATTTATGCTGAGTGAGTAGTAAAAAATGCTGATTTAATTATATTGCTATCAATGTACACTGGAGGATGGGGTGCTAATAAATGCGTATTTTTTACAAGGCTATTTCTTTGTTAGTTCTGCACGGAGCCTAAATAATTTGTTTTCATTTTAATTTGAAAAATGATTGTATCACATTGAGTATGCGTGCATGCATGAGCGGGTATGGGCAGAAGAAGGGAGAGAGGGTTATACTACGTAAGACAGCGTTTTTTAAACTTAGAGTAATAGTAGTGTATCTTGTATGCAAAAATCAATACCCCATAAATATGCACACGGAGACATTAGACCATTAGGCTACAAAACATGCATCTATATATATACACACATATGTATATTTTTAAATTCGGGTCACTGTTGACTGGCATAAGAGGAGCGGGGCCACCGTCCTGGGCTGTGCTTCTGCCTGGCACCTTTATTTCTGAGACGTGGGGCACCAGCTCTGGCTGGCTCTCTAGCCCGCCTCACTTGTGTAGTACCGAGCAGCCACTTTGCACTCGCAGAGCCCCAGACGTGTTCCCAGGGCCCACTCCCGCCGTGGAACCTCCTTTGTCACGTTCAGTGAGTGAAGGAGTGGACAAATGCACAAATTACACACTCGTGCAGGATAAAGTACTCAGAGTGAAAGTGAACCTGCAGCAAGGTGGATCATGGGCAAAGGATTTCAAATGATAAGTGTGGTTTTAACTAGCGACTGCCTGTTTAATCATTTTCCCGGGGGGAAAGAGGTTTGAATGTGTAAAATATCTAAATTAGGTGCATGTAATTAATTAGCATAAGTAGTCTTTGTTTGGGGTGAATATAACATGGGTAATTTTAAATAGGGCAAATAATGTCATCATAAATGTTTTAGCTATGAATATAAGATTTATGTGTGTGTAAATTTTGTATATAGGGTATATACAAAGTCTTCCCCACAAACCCATCTCTTTCCTTCTGCGAGGAACTGGCCCAGAGGAAAGTCAAATCCATTCCGCAGAAGTCTTTGTTTTTGGAGGTTAGGTTTATTGCTATCTTAGTATTTTCCCATGCTTTTGCTAATAAGGCATGACAAATGGAGCCACCTTTGAATACTCTTAGCACTAATAATGCCATAAAAGAACTCCCTTTAATTATTACCTCCGGCTAGTCATCAAGTCAGCTAATGAAGAGAAACGTGTGACAGGTTCTTCCAGGCTAGTGTTTACAGCAGAGTTTTCACTGGTTTCTGCCTGTTCTGCAGTATTTTAGAGCTCCTGTTTAGAACGAGGAGACACGTCGTGTCTTTCAAAGCCAGGGCATATGCGCACCTGCCTCTCTCGGCCACTCTTATGGGCTCTTAGGACTAATGTATCCCACTTGGAAGGGGTAGAGGGAGCTGTCGGACCATCCAGATGACGGTTCCAGGAAAGAGGCCGTTTCTAAATTGTATTCCTGGAGTCAGTATCCCAAGTTGCTAGTTCAATGAAAAGTTTCCTTTCTCCTTATTGTTTTATTGTTTTCTTGGGCATCTTTTCTAAATTTCTGCTGTTCAGAGTTTGGCACAATTATAAATGAACAGCTCTCTGAATAATATTTTGGAATGGAACTGAGACATATAGTGACTGACTTTACAAAATTAAAGGACAGAAAAAACAGAATCAACTGAAAATAAGTAATTTGACCAAATCATGAATAATATTCTTGTTCAGATGTATGATTCTCTCATTCTCTACCTGTTTCATTTTAGAACTATTTACAGTGATGTCACATGCTGAGATCATTCAAGTAATAGTTCAAGAGTTGTCTAAGGTAAAAATCAAAATCTTCCTTCAGAATCTGTATTTCATGAAAAAAAACTCCTTGAGGTTAGTTTACCTTTCTTTTATTCTCACCTTCTTGAAGACAGTGAAATATTTGATTTTGTACATTTAGTGGAAATGTGATGCTAATGATTAACCCTCTCTTTAGGAATATCTAAGAAAACAGTGAAGGACTGAGCCGGTTTCTGAGACTTCAGCAGAGCCGCTCCGGCTGCACGTGGCTGTCCGAGAGTGCCAGTCTGTCCTCCAGCAGTGCCATCAGAAGCCTTGCTATCAGCCAACCAGACATCACCCTTTCTCATCACAAAACCTCATCAGTGCGGCATCTCCTCAGCTTGTGGAGCGTGAACCAAAGGATCCTCCAAGATGAATAGTTAGTTAGTGATTTGCATAAAGAAAATGCAGGCTTGGAAGGCAGAGAGTGAAACAAAAATGGCAGCAATAAACTCTCATTGACCCATGGTTGACTGTGCGTGATTATCTCCAGAGAGGCATGGATGCAGAGACGGGAGTCTAAATTTAAACCCAAGAGTGGAAAATCCCACATCTGTCTGTCGCAGGCACCGAGACTCTGCGTTGTGGGACTCAGTCTGCGAGATTTTCCCAGCATGCTCCTGATTGACAACGTGGGCCTTGCCGAGGCGCATTAATTATTGTAGGTCACTAGGATCCCATTAGGGACACTGCGGTAGTCATTAAAATTCACTACCAGGAAGTAACTTAAGTCTGGTCTTTAAAAAAAGATAAATGGTAATAATTACAGCTGTAAGATACTCAAAAGCTGAAAACAATAACTTTATAACACAAAGTGAAAATTTTAAAACCATGCAACTAATTTACCGAGTCCTAGACTTTTGTAATTTTTACCTAATATTTGAAAATTAGATGAATAGATCTGAAAAATCAGAACAAACCTTGATGTAAAGTGACCAGTTTTTCTGCTAGGGCTTCTCTCCTTTGGGAGTTTTCATGTGTAGAAACCACAGTCCTGGATGAGAGGGGAGAAATTTGAAGGCAGTAGTAATGCCTACAGAAAAAAGAGAAAAATTTTCTACAGAAAAAAGAGAAAAATTACAGAATTTCTCTCATCCAGAATTACGTGGTTAATGCATTTTGGGGTGATTTATGATAGGGTGCAGTCAAATCTAAAATTCACCATCTTAAGAGACACAGCTGATATGCAACATGTTATAATTAGAGCTGATAAGAAATACATTAAGTACTTTCCCCCCCTAAACTTAAGAAGGTTAAAGGCAAAATGTGTTTAAGTGCTAACATCGTTTTAGTTTTGTTAGAAATGTGCTGACTTATTTTCTCCATTCACAGAAATCTAACCTGTGGAAAAAATGATTTTATCCATTGAGAAGTAGGGAATTACCCATATGTTGAATATGTGTGGCTGCCTTTTAGGGTTATATTAGTTCAATCTGAAATCATTTCTGGCTGGGAGAAACAGTCTTCATTTATCAAAGATTGTGACTACTGAATGCTTAATGATAAATATTATTTCTTTGCATTACTTCGATCAATTTTTGCCACATACAACATCAGAAATAAATATAGGACTGACTTTAAGTCCATAGAGACTGTGTTAATTGCATCTGTTAGTGACTGAAATAAAAATAATCAGCCATAATGGCATTGCGATAAACATGCTGAATCATAATCTCACATTAGCAGTTATTATTTCCCCTTCAGATTAAATTGAAACAATAGATAGCCTGGTGTGCTTTGTGCATCCTTTTCCCCCAGCATGATTAACTACTGGAACCTACTTAGTACAGTGGTTGGTAGATGGAGGGCTGGATGCTGAGGTGGAGCCGCACAGCAGGGGAACTTGCAAGGATTTTTCTAAAAAGCCCTCTTAAAGGAACTATAGCAAATGCAGTGCTGCTACTTAGAAAAAGCAGCACTTGTGCGTGTAAAGAGAAGCATGCATGAAGGGATATTATAAATGAAGAGTTGATTGAATAGTATATTTCATTTTTAATTGCTGAATATATTTTCTGGTGAAAATTCAGAGAAGGTAATTTGCCATGGTTACGTGAAATTGTCATTCCCCTATGCCCAAGGATAAACTGTGTTATGGAGGAACCAAGAAGCTAATAGGTCATTATCTTTATTAACCTCACCGAGGGAGAAGTCCGTGAGAGTGTGTGGGGGGATTGCCTCAATTACATTGCAAGTTCCTGGCTTTCTCAGGAGGACACAGGAGGAAGGCTGTAGGATGTGAAAAATGTGGGAGAAATGGCTCTGATATCAGAGACGACATGTATGATTCTGTTTCGTTTGTCTTTTTCACGTAGAAGTGAGGAAGCCTGTGAGAGAAATAGTCTGATTGTTCTTTCAGCTAGACCGATGGGGGGAAATGCCGCGAATTCTGCGTGTGCCTGCATGCGTGCACAGCTGGGTGCACTGACGCGTGCGGTTTCTTCCCGCACAAACTTAAAAATTCGTGTGGAAGGCAATTCACTTATCTTGCTAGCAGTAATAGAAACGGAATTTTTAGCCTCATTTCTCCTTATTTGATGTATTCATTTGAAAATCAAAGTGTGATAAAAGGCTAATCATTGATGAGCTGTTTTGTACACAAGGAGATAAAGAATTACCGTTACGGGGACTCATAAGTGAGAGGTGAAACCATCTCCCTCCTCAGGGGGTTTCTACAGATTCAAAGCACTCTGATTTCTGACAGATGGTGTGTGCATCCGTGCCATCGACTAACTTCTTAGTTTGAGAGTCCTTCTTTGCCTCCTGCTGCAGGTGGAAGTTCTGTTGTAAAGTGCATGGACTGAACTCCATGTGGTACGTGGGAAGACATTATAATGAGACAGTGATGAGGACCTGAGTCCAGAGAGACAATGTCACCTGGACATCGTGATCAGGGTGAGTGAGCTGAAGGGCGGTCCCTGCGATCCGTGGCCTGAGTCTCTGGCGCCGGCCTGTCCTCCCTGTCCCCACAGGGCAGCTCTGGGGAAGGAGGAAGATGGGCCGGGAGTGGGCTGGGGACCCAGGTGGGTCTCGATGCAGGCTGGGCTGGGCCCTCTCTGCACTCAGAGTTACACAAGTTGGAAAGAGCAGCACAGAATCAAGGTTGGGGGGAAATGAGAATCTTTCCTCTTCCCTGGATACGGGCCAGGTATCGAGAAAAATCAGCTTCTCAGCCTTTGTGGGTCTCAGTTTAAAAGCTGCCGTCCTGGCTCTCTGCTGTCTAAAACCGATACAGACTGTACTTGCTCACTGGGCAAATCAGCATTTTTGAGCACCTCTAAAATATTTCCAGTAAAGTTTTCCTCTATGATGATTCCTTTCAGGGGACAATTTGAGTCTGTGCTTAATTTTTCCCGATGGAGATAAAGGGCTCTACATCAGCCGTTAAGACAAAGCTTCCCAGGCTCTGCCCACAGGTCTTCCTCATTGCAAACATCCAAGTTCATTTGAAAGTAATCGCCCTTCATCTAAAGGCATCATTGCATCAGCCGGTAACTTAGAAGATTACCCCGCTGAGTAGAGGAAGGGAACACGGCATCCCGGGCACAGGGAAAATACATTTATTCTCTCATTTCTGCTTTCACTGTTTCGAGTGTCACCAACATTGTGCCGTGTCAATGAGCATATGCTTCTGGTAGTTCAAACAAGATTGTGTTTTGTGACACTGGTTTGCCTTGCCAGTGCGAACGTGCGAATTGTCCTGAGCGGCTGGCCCTTTCCAGCCAGCACAGAAGAGGCCCGGCTCGCTTCACCCGCATTCAACGCGGCCTCGCACAGGCACTCCCAGCTGAGCAGGCTCGGGCGTCCTCCATTGTTCTCCTGACAAATGGCCAATGTCCCCCATTTGCAGTGTCTGACCTTGACTAATTATGTAGAACTGGCGCAGCTGTCCCTCGTTTTACCAAGTGCCGTGGCCCTACAACGAGCAAGCAACGTCGTGCCGCCACCTTGGAACTTCTCCTTGAGAACTTCATCACAGGGCCAATGCCGGCCCTCTGTGCGGACTGCACAGACATCGGGTCCAGCAGCGCCCTCTGTGCCATATGTTGTCAAATAATTTATATTCATACAGGGGGCCAACGAGTTTAAAACAGGTTAGGAAAGTTCCCTGAAGTAATCTATCAAAATAATCATGCGAAAATATGAGAAAACAAAACACCAAACACGCCTCGCATTACTATTATTTGTTTTACCGGCTCATTTTATGACTCCAACTGTGAATATTTGTACCAATGACTTTTTAAAGTAGTTATTCCCAGCAGTGGGCCAGATGATCACAAATAAAGGTGGCTACCGTGATCAACGCCGTCTACAGACTTTGTAAACACAAACACACTGTCATCATGCAGAATTAAATGCAAAATGTGTCCTCATGCTTTCAAATGAAACAAATAGTTCAATACTAAAAGCATATTTTCCAAAAAAAAAAAATAAATAAAAAGGTTGCTTCTATTATGACATATATATATATTTTTATTCTTACCATTTGAGTTACTCTCTACATGAAGCACGCTGAGGTCAATTTTTGAACAAGACATTTTTAGAGAAGAAAAGGAATCTTTTAAAAATTTCCTTGGAAACAGAAGCTACTACTGTAGTGGGGGAGAGATAGCGTTTTAAAAATGTGAAATTTAAGACAATTAAAAATAGCAATGTCAAAATCATAGGATACACAAAAATTACCATAAGTTTAACCTAAAGATTTTTAAACTTAATGATATATGTTGCTACAAAAGAAGAGCATGTGTTCAGTCCTGAATCGTCTGAGTAGGATGACCTCTTGTCACCAGGCTGGGAAGCTTCCTTTTATTTTGATCCTGACCAAGAGACCATTTCCAGACCTCCTCCTGTTTTGAAGGTCTGATTTGACACCCCTATAGAAAGCACATATGCTTATGTCTGTGTTTGCATATTTATATATATGGATTGGAGCTGCAGGCATTTGTGATGGAAAACCCACGCCTGCTCGGCCCTGGCTGGCACGTGTGCCAGAACTAGGCATCCCCTGCAGACACAGAAGAAATTCCAATTTTTCTACCATTGCCTGGAAGGGAAGAGGATGTGAAATTTAGTTCTAAAAGTTCTAAAAATATTAATTGTAAAACTAGTAATTTCTAAAAAAATATTTTTAGTTTTTCTTTTATTTCAAAATATTAAGGGGTATATAAGTTTTCATTCCATGGATTCCTATCTAATGCTGAAGTCTGGCTTTTACTATGCCTGTCTCTAGAATAGTGTTCGTGGTACCCTATAGATAAATTTTTATCCCTTCCCAATCTCTCCACATAAATTTTTAAAATAGAATTAAAAAATATATATGCATCTATGTATATATGTGTGTGTGTGTATCTCCTTAATTTCAAATAAGACTGAAATGTAATAAGGAATTTTGGAAGGAGGTGGGAATCAAAATCTGTATTTATTGCATTTTTATATACAGTTGATCATAATAAACTTCATATGCTATAGAACTACAGGTCTAAGAATTAATCCCTTTGCAGTATATCTGTACTTGATAATTAAGGAAATAGTAATGTCACTACCAAAAAATAAGAAGGAAAAATGTGTGGAGAAAAAACTTCGCAGCTTTGTTGGAGAAATAAGGTGTTTTTAATTCTTTTGTAGCCAAATCACACAAACTATGAATAATAATTTCAAATTAGATACATTAAAACATCTGTCAAAACTTTAGAGAAGCAGCATATTGGTGAAATATTAGTTTGTTTCTTTCAAACAGGCTCTGTGTCTGCTGTTCGCTGCATGTTATTATATGAACTAGACCCAGAGGGTGCCTTTTGGGGGGGGGGATTTGGTGTTTTGTTTAGTTTCAAAGTAGGAAGAGTAAAAGGTGAAAGATTTATATGATCTGAAATGAAACCTGAGCATTAGTTAAAACAAGAAAAGTATTTTTCTTCTTGCTGCTCAGAATTGAAATGCACCATTTTATAATAAGTCAGTGCAATAATGCAATAGCTTTTGTCTCTCCTTTGGAGAATATTTGTTTAGTTTTGTTGACTGTCATCTTTACATTAAGGATATAATCCTGTGCGTTGATTTTTCACCTGCCAGCATTTCTATAAAGCGATGTGCTTTCTCCCTCCCTGGAACAATGTTGGGTTTAGAACTTTGTCTGCCCAGACGCCATCAATGAAGAGGCTTCCTGTAAGTCATCCCGACTCGCTGCGTGTTATTATATGAACTAGCCACACAGTGCTGCTCCACAACGTAAGACCTGGTGTTTATTTTGCAAACCTCTCTCACCGGCCCTGACGTCTTCTAAGGAAAACACAGCAATGTCTTCTTTTCAAGTGAAATGAAGGTGAAGGTATTTTGAGGGCAGGTTGCAGTCACAGTGTTTCAGATCCCCACATGCCACCCTCAGGGAATGGGGGCAGTCATGCAGATTTTCATTAGGGACAGTCAGAATCTCAATGTAGATGTGGTAGGGAAGAGAGTAGTCATACTCTTACGTTGTATGCAAAATTTTTAGTTTTTCTTTTTTCATGCATAACAAGATGACATTACTGACTTTAGTATACTATAAGGAGTCCCACTTGAAGTAAACCATCCTGGTAGAAAGTGACGAGCCCCTGTCCAAAGTGACAAGAGACTGCAATTAAACATTTATAGACTCTTCCAGTTTACTCAGCCATTTGACAAAAATCACCTGAAACCAACATGAAAGGGAAAAGTGGAAAAAAAGGCCTGATCAGTGTGTCAAAGCTCCTTTTTGTTATTTTGTCCACAACTTGAAACCGTTATAAAGTTTGACATAATAACTGTGTCCAGTTGTGCACTTAAAACATTGCCAAATGTTCCAAGAAACTTATAATCCAAAATGTTCACCTTTAAGCTTGAAGCAAAACTTCACATGTACAACAGTGCTTTAAACATGGTGATTATCTTTTATGATTAGTGTCTGGCATTTTTTCCATGATGGGAAAGGTGGAACTCCTTATGTTAATAAAATCCATAAATATATACGGCCATCACTGGACTGGGGCTGATAGGGCTGGGGAATGATCCCGCCAGCGTGCAGGAGCCAGGGGAGGGATCATTTATCAAGAGATTAAAAAAGGGTGAGCAGTGTGGCGCCTGTGGCTCAAGGAGTAGGGTGTTGGCTCCATATACCGGAGGTGGCGGGTTCAAACCCAGCCCTGGCCAAAAACAAACAAAGAAAAAAAAAAAAGGTTGAGTAAAAAGACTGCTCTTGTATATAGAAAATTCAACAGACTTGAATAGATAGTAAGTCTTTTTTAAGTTTGAATAAAATAAAAAAATATGCTGACATATTCAGTTGATGATGCCATGAACATACATTTCTAAAATCTAGAATTTTCTTGAACTGGAAGACAACGTTAGCAGAGGCTGTGATTTGGTCAGGCTCCGTGTCAAATTGTGGCAGTTTCCAGAACATCTTTTCTAGGAGCTCACGTGGGAAGACTCTTTGTCTGCTGAGAAAACCAAACTGCTGTTTCACAGAGTCTAAGAGCTTTGCGGGCGCTCCCTTGCACCCCACCTGGTGTGTGGCAGGGCACCCCGTAAATACACGGTCAAGTGGGCGGCAGGAGCACACTGACTGTCTGGGTTTTCTGCTTCTGTTTCTGTTTCTGGGGAAGTACTCAAAGCTCCTTAACCATGCCACACGGCAAGAACATTACCAAAACAGTTCCCTGCTTGCAATTCACTAAGCTAACCTCTAGCGGTTAGTAGGGAACAGTCCATTTGTTCTGTTACCTTAATTTTTTGTTTTAATGCAGATACATTTGAAAGTCTGGGATTAAATTCATGACATTTACTATGAAAAAAACACACCACTGTGGGTATTACTATACAGTAAATAAAATTGTGCATGAGGAATCAATACAAAGCAAGCCAGACACTTGATAATTTCTTAGTGTAATATAGGGCACTGGGATATGTTTAAAAATGATCAGAAAAATACTAAAACCTCTAAGTGGTTCAAGAGTAAATCTTTCTGTCAAACTCGCTGTGAGTTCCGAGAGGAGACTCAGTCTTGAAGAGCAGCCCCCACCCGACCCCCAGGTCCCTCGGCCTCACAGGGCTCTGACCCCCTCTGAGGACACTGACACTGCAGGTTCTGGAAGGCAAAGGCCTGACCAATAATTCAGAATTTTCTCCCAGTGGGTCCAGGAAGCATCCGTCTTCCTTACCCTAGCTTCCTCTGTCTTCTATGCTCAACTCCCAAATTCCAGCCCCTTAGCCCGGCTTGATTCCCAGTGAACAAAATTCCCTTTTAGCCAGAAATGTGTTAGACAAACCCTGCGGGTCCCGTGAGGCAGGAACAGCACCACGCCCCTCCAGGGTTGCCTTCCCCATCAGGTACTGACTTTGTCTCCAGCTCCAACGCGCTGCCATTTCTTAAAATATCGAGGGTCCCTTTCTCCCCGGCCCCGCCGTTACACGTCTGCACGCACAAACACACACGCAAACACGCCCATGTGCCATCGAGACATTGCTGCAGCTGCTGATTTTGTGCTGATTCGGGCACATGCTCTCACAGGTAAGCAGTACAGTTAAGGATGTTTTCCTCAGAACCAACTGGAAAATACAGTTTAGTTGTTCCCTACAATCAAAGCTGATCAAAAGTCAGATGCCAAACCCAATAGCCCGAGTCTGGCGTAACTGAGGCAGACCTACTGAAACTCCCAGTCTGCCTTCTCAGCATCTTTTCCCGTTATCATGTACAGCCTAGAATGAAGAAATCAACCATCACAATTCTGGGTGTTGTTAAAAGTGCTTCCCTTTCATTTCTATAAAAATAGACATTTATTTTTCCCTAATTCAATATAAGTAGCTATTAAATCTCTTTGCAGACCATGTCACTGTGATGTGAATTTGGAGGAATGCAGCCAAACGGGTAACCATCAAATTTAAACTGTTGCTGGACCTGATTCCAGTGTCCCCTCGCTCTGGGCTTCCACGACCTTGGTCTGGGCTGGCCCACTGTGCCCCGGGGTGCCCCACCCAGAGGAGAGGCAGAGACTTTCAGGGGTCCCGGGGTCTCGCACACCTGATATTGCTGTAAAGAGCCCAGGACCTTAAAAGGACTTGAGCTCAGGCATTGAGGATGTCAAGATCAAAGAAGACACAGCATCTTGGGTGGAACTCACTTCCTGTGGCAACTCCAGGAATCTAATCAGAAGCCGAACCGAGCTGCAGCTCCGGATCCTGCAAGTTCAGCGTCCTGTGCCCTGCAGCCCCCATGACAGTCATTTGGGAGAGACGTCTACGCAAGGTACTCTCAGGGGACAGCCTGGTGTCAGTGTCTCCCATGAAGCACTTTTGATGAGGTGTGGGACAGTTTCCAGATCACCCAGAGGCCAGGAGGGAGGGGAAGTTTCCTGAAAAGCAGGGGCTGACACCACAGAGAAAACACTGCTGGATGGCGCCTGTGGCTCAAAGGAGTAGGGCGCCGGCCCCATACACTGGAAGTGGAGGGTTCAAACATGGCCCCAGCCAAAAAAAAAAAAAAGAAACCATTGCAAATTCTGGTATCTGGATCAGAAAAGCCCGCCCTGCCTGGCATCTCTGTATCCCTTCAGTTAATGTGCAAAATATCCTACTGACCAGAACCCTTCCAGGGGTCAGAAGTCCACTCGGGTGAGGAGAGTGATGTGCTGATGTATATCAGACCACCAGCCACCCCTTAGGGGGTGAGACGGTAGCCTTTGCCCATTCCCATTGTGTAAATATCCCCAGCGTGGCCAGCCAATCCCCGTCTGCACGTATGTGGCTGACCACGGAGTTGGGAGGAGGTGCCTGGTGGCCCCATCATGTGCTGCCCCATCACACAGGTGCAGGAGACTGGGGCAGCTCAGCACCTGCCAGGTAGTGCGATGGATTGAAATAGTTCAGGAATTGCATACGTTGAGTACGAATTACTTTTGTCTGTCATAAAATAGACCTACTTTTAAGTCTATATAAGTAAATCTTAAAAATGATTGTGTTTAACAACCACCCCCCTGATACAAGCTGGTTCTAGTTTATTATTAGAAATAGTCTGTTCTGGCATTTTCTACTCTTTATAATATCATTTTGAGTTTTTAAAATATTCTCTATCGCAAATATTTAACAAAAGAAACTTTTCTGGTGTATTTTTTATTGCTTTCTCCCCCTCTTCTACGTGGTGTCACTTGTGCCCACATCCCAATGCCGGGCCGCGCCACTTGTTTCCCACGGCCCGTGCGGCAGCCCACAGGTTTAAGCATCCATGATCTTTGTAATGTAGTTTTCCTTCACTAGAATCTAAGTGTCAAGAGGGCAGACATTTTCAGTCCTGTTTTCCTTGCAGCATCACTGGGAAAGAGAGCTTTGCCAGTGATTAGCATGCTGACCTTTCTACACAGTGGCATGGAGATTGGGAGGGACACAAATGACAGTTGTCTTGTCCCACATGGTGTCTAAACCCAAGTGTCATTAACAGAGCTGAGGGCTAAAGGACGTGGACCCGGTCCTTCCAGAACAGGCTTTTTGATCCGTGGAAACTTCAGGTGGAACACCCGTGGAATCATTTTATGCAAAATCTCCGGCGGGCCGTCTGATGCAGACCTTGCAGCTTCCTTCAAAGCAGCCCAGGGCTCTTGCTGCACTTGCCCTGCTGGGAACCAAGTGTTGCTATGGGAAGACTGATTCACAGGTACAGAAGACAAAGGCGCTCAGAGCCCCTGGTTCAGCTCTGGGCAAGTCCCAGGCGCAGACCCAGGGATGCCATCCCCAGCCTGAGTTGGCAAACTTGTCACAGCCCCTGTCACTGAGGTAACCAGGGTGGAGAAAGCAGCCCATTACTCAAGAAAATGCCAGTCTTGACTTTTCCAATTAGGCTCATTTTGAATAAACAACGCCCTTCCTGTTTAAATTACTGAATCTCATTGTAGTACTCTTTACTTTTGTCTGTCACTTTAGGAGAATTCAGTGCTTCTTGTGTTTTAGTTCCAATCTAAATGGGTGGAATACAGGGTTCCCGATCAGACTTCATTTTCTTTTTACTTTTGCATGGATGGCTTCTCTTGGTGACCTTTATATACAAATCAGTATGAACATCTGGTGAAGAAATTCTCCAAAAGACAGAGGCTGTATATTAAACACTTTGATTTGCATGAAGGCAGCCATCATTTCCTGTTCTCATCTTTTATGTTTTGATAGAATATACCTTTCAAAATTTGGACAGAAAAGTTTTAGTGCATGTTAGGAGTCATTGGATTACTTTGGAAAGTGTTATCACATTTATTGCCGAGCGACCCTTTCTTGGATGGCACCCCGCGTTAGAAAGATGTCCCATCCTGTACATTGGGGCATGTTTTCAAATTAAACCCACACAAAGGTGTGATGACACTGTATCTTGAAAATTAATCCTGGTTCATAGAAAGCTTGCAAGCAAAAAGACACAGAAGGGTTAATGCAATTTCCATCCCAGCGAGTTTTGCTTGCCATTATTTTCTTTTTCTTTTCTCCCTTTTAACTGATTCGTAGCATAAAATCTTCCTGGACACCTAATTATCAAGCCAGCTCACAGTCACAGCTGTCTGCCTGGAGAACCCATTAGATGCTGCAGTTGAAGCCTCCATAATTCCCCAAACTTCCCGGTTGTGAATATTAAGAAAAGATTTTTACATGTCATATGCGATTCGGAGGTGGTGTGAATGGCCTCGGCGATGACGAGCTCTGAATGCTTGTCCATCACCCCATTCACTGGTTACAGGTGGTCTCATTTGCCACTTTCAGATATCGGCTGGCTATGACAGCAGGCACTTAATTTGCATGTTCGACAGACAACAAACGGCCCTGTGCATGTCAAAATAGGTGGTGATGCGTGACAGTTCCTACACAATACTGTCTCCTCTTTGTGTGACCTTTGACCTCTCTGCATGTCTTTTTTCTACAATCAGAAAAAAAAAATGCACTTCTCTGCTTTGGAATAAATTTGATACCAAATTGATTATTTTTCTTTCTTGTTTCGCTTCCTTCCCTTTTTCTTTTACCCCCTTCTTTTAAAGGGTGCCATGCATCCGGATTTTCATCTTAACTGCTACAAAACTCTGCCAGAAAAACCTCATAAAATTTAAAAATAGGGAGTCTGTGCAGACAGGAAGTTGTCTTGTTGAAGTCCATTGTAGTTAAATTGCTTGGAACTTTTTAAATAAATGTCACCTTTAAGAGGGAACTCCAATCAGGTTAATTTTTATTTAAAAAGATCATAAAATTAGATTCTTTAAGGCTTTTCTTTAACTTGTGTTAATTAGATTCTTGTCCTTGCAACGCAGTTAATATTAATATTTCACCGTGGTTTAAAATTACTTTCTCTAATTGCAGGTTTGGTTTCCCTGCATTAAATACAGCACACGGCTACTCTCATTTTCTGTTATAAGCATAATGAGTATCGGGCCCCTTGCTTTACTCTCAACAAAAACCTGCTAAAATGAGAACACAGCTCAGAAGTGCACTCAGAAGGTCAAGAGAGTGTGAACTTGAAAATGCCCAGATTGCTGTTGACATCAGAGAGCCACGGGCCCTCTACATTTGGGGGATCCTTGGAGAATGATGCAGTGTTAAGTTTTCTGCTGGAGGGGCCCTTGCTCATGTTCCATGAGGGGTCCTCAGGGCTGTGACCTGAAGCTCTAGGGGAACCCACATACACCTAGGTCTCACCAGAGAGGAGCTTAATCCTCTCCCCAATTCTATTTTAGCTCTGGTTCTTGTTTTAATTAAGAATTAAAGCATGACAGCAGATAATCATGCCTCTTGGGTGTTATAAGAGTTGAGCTGCAGCTGGGAACCCAACCCAGGGGGGGCGATTACCCCATGATGGCCTCATGCTCCAGGGTCCCCTACAGAGGGCCCCAGGAGGGTGTAGGGTGAGGAAGGATGAGCTATGGAGCTCAGAGAAGGCCAGAAAGGGATAGCTCCTTCACATGGGATCGAATCACACAGATACACCCCCAGCCTTGATCCTCAGACTCAGGGGAAGTGGTGCTGGGAGAATATTCCATGTAGTCTGGGCAGGACTCTACCTTGCAGACGCAGAGGAGCACCACAAGTGTGGGGAGAGCGGGGCCCTCCTGTAGCAATTCCAACTTCCCACATTCTTTTAGAGCCTCTCTTATCAGGCCTAGAGATGCTAGTCAGGGAAGGAGGGAGGGGGTTAAGTGGAATGACGGTTCAAAAACACATTTCTAAGGAGGTGACTGCCAGTCTTGTTTGCACATTTCTCCCCCCAAATAAGGGAATATTCTTGCCTAATATTGCCATGCAGCTAGTCAAGGACAGGTTTTGGCCACAGAACCCTGATGTCGAGGCCACCTGGACCCTACTGCTGGCCCTCCCTTGGTGCTCACAGGAATGATGCTCAGATGACATAAAAGCCAAGCACGGGATGTGGAGACTGCAGGCGGCATGGTGCCGCGTTCACCTGTTGTGTCAGTTTCATGTTTATGTGAGGAGTTCTGGCCCAGGGACAGGAGCCGGGAGT
The DNA here is from genome assembly GCA_963573935.1 of Arctocebus calabarensis. Classification (NCBI taxonomy): domain Eukaryota; kingdom Metazoa; phylum Chordata; class Mammalia; order Primates; family Lorisidae; genus Arctocebus; species Arctocebus calabarensis. The sequence continues at coordinate 4,122 of CAUYON010114579.1, read as the reverse complement.
GGTGCCCCGACTGGTATGAATCCAGGTCCCTTCGCTGTGTCCTCCTCCCTGAGGCTCCCAGGTGAGCCAAGGGAAGTGCTCAGGGCGGCTGCCCCATTTCCGGAAAGTGAGGCAAAGGCGACAGAACTTGGACCTGGTGCCAGACACCTCTGCTCAAAACCTTGCTCTTTCCAGGTGTGTGACATTAGGTAAGTGTTTTAAATCCTGGGTGTCTTGGTTTCCTCCTCTATAAAAATGGAACAAAAATGTTATCCAATGGGTCCATTGTGCAAATTCACTGAGTAAATACTTGGAAACTGTAGTAGGTTGAATGGTGTCTCCAAAATTTGCATCCACTGAGAACCTCAGAATGTGACCTTATTTACAAAGGGAATCTCTGGAGATGTAATTAAGAGTTCCAAGATGAAAATACCTGGGATTTAAACAGTCCCTAAATCCAGCAACTGGCATCCTTTTAAGAAGAAGAACATGAAGAGAGACTGGAGGACAAGGTCATGGTGAGGTTTGCTGGCAGAGCTACGGACACGTCTCCCCCACGATCCTCAGAAGGTTCTGATCCGGCCAGCACTTGGACCTTTGCCTTCCGGATCCTTCAACTAGGAGAGAAGGAATTCTCCTCTTAGTTTTCTCCTGTTTGTATCGTGGTAAAATATGCATAACATAAAATTTACAGTCTTAACTACTTTTACATGTAAAGTTGAATGGTACATTGTCAAATGTATTCGAAACCCTGCACATCCATCTCCATAACTGTTTTCATCTTGTAAAACTGAAACTCTGTATCCATTAAACAATTAACTCCCAGTTCCTTCCTTCCGCACCCCTGGCAGTGCCCCTTCTAATTAATATCTCCGTGATTTTGACTATTCTAAGCATTTCTTTTCTCACTGCATTCAACCTTTTGCTAAGATATAATGTCTTCCTTTACCTCTTGTCAACTTTTTTGACTTAAAGTCAATGTTATGATGTTAATGTAGCCACCCCTGTTTTTTTCTGGTTCTGTATGCATGGAGTATCTTTTTTCATCCTTTCACTTTCAATTTCTTTGTGTCTTTGGATCTAAAGCGAGTCTCATAGACAGCATATATTTGAATCATATTTTTTGTTGTTATTACTGTTATTTTTATCTATTTGACCAATATATGTCTTATATTGGAGAGTTTAATCAAATAAAATAACTTTAAAGTCATCAGAGAGTAATTGCTGATAAGAATAGACCTACTTCCATCATTTTGCTGTTTGGTATATCCGATGGTATTTATTCTCCCTCATTTTCTATATTACTGTCTTTTTGTTTAATTTGTTTTTTATAGAAAGATGTTTAAATTTATTTTATATTTCCTTTTAGCATATGTTCAGTAGATATTTTCTTTGTGGTTCACATGGGAATTACAGAAAACATTTTAAAATTATAACACTCTAATTTGAATTTATATAAGCTTAACTCTATTAACCCAATTTTGCTTCATTAATAGCTCCTTCCCCTAACCTTTTGGTTGTGATATAAAATGACATCTTTGTAAATTTTATATCCCAAAACATAAACCAATAGTCCTTTGAAATGCATTTGTTTTTTGAATCAAGTAAAACCCCCAAAACATTGTTACGGCAATACTAGATATTATAACTGTGTGAATGCACTTTTACTGGGATCTGTGTTTGTTTCACCATACTGCTTTGAGTTACTGTCTAGCTTTCCTTCATTTCACCCTGCAAGACTCCGCTAAGAGTTTCTTATAGGGTAGGTCTAGTGGCAATTAACTCCCCCAAGACTTTTGATCTGGTAATGTTTTAATTCCTTTGTCATTTTTGAAGAACAATATTTTTGAAGAACTGTTTTGATCGGTATAGGATTCTTGGTTGATAGTTGCCCGTTTTTTGTTTTTTTTTTCTGTTCGTCCTTGAAATATATTAACTGACTACCACTATCTTCCAAAATTTCTGATAAGAGAGTGGCTAATAATCTAATTGAGAATCATTTGTGTGTGACAAGTGACTTCTCTCTTGCTACCTTTATGATTCTTTCTTTGGTTTTCGAAAGTTTGATTGTAATACGTCTAGGTGTGTGGATCTCATTAAGTTCATTGTGAAGTTGTTGAGCTTCTTGGATGTTTAAATTTATGTATGTCATTAAATGTAAAATCTTTTCAGCCATTAGATATTCAAATACTATTTCTTTCCCTTTCTCTATGCTCCTTCTGGTACTCAATACACAATGTGTATATTGATCTGCTTGTTGGTGTCCTATGGATCCCTCTGGTTCCATTTGTTTATCTTTAAACTTTCTATTCTGCAGACATGGTGACATCTACTGTCCTACCTTGAAGTTCATTAATTCTTTCTTCTGCCTGCTCAAATTTGTCTCTGAATCACTCTAGTGAAATCTTCATTTATTATTGTACTTTTCAGAATTAATTTTTAATCTATTTTTAGAGTTTCATCTCTTTATTGATATTGGCATTTTCTTCTTCCATCATTTTCTTGATTTTCGATATATCTTCTTTTAGTCTTTGAACATATTTAAGGCAACTATTTTGAAGTCTTTGCCTAGCAGGTCTTCTACCAAGTCTTTTTCAAGGATAGTTTTTGTTGATTTATTTATTTCCTATTTGTTTGTTTTACTTTTGTTTCCTTAATACTTGTAGGCTATCTCAGGGTCAAGAATCACCCAAAGGTTTACATTTAAAATATTCTCTGGTCTTTTCTGAATGTATACCTTTACCTGGGCATTTATAGTCCATTTATACTTTATGTATTCAGTTGCTTTTGAATGTTTCAATTTTTTTTTTAAAAAAGTTGCGATTATTATTAAATCAAAATCAAGTTTTTTCTAATAGAGAACAGTTGTTAAACAGTTGAAAATTGCAATAGTTATTAACATACCGATAATCAAGGGACAAATAATAGGAGTGGGAATTTTGAAAATATAGAACTATCAAAATATAAAAATTTTACACTATAAAAAATGTATAAGGAACTTCTGGAAGATTAGCAAATGAAAAAAGGTACTCAATTTACAGGCAGGCCAATTTATATGGCAGAAAACACAAAAGATTATTATATGTGTAGAGATGCTTAAACTCATAATCAGAGAAATGCAAATTAAAACAATGTATTGCACTGCTATGAAACACAAAGTTGAAATTTCTGCATCTAACCAGATGAAATATAAGGGACTGGATTTACCCTATTACTTAAAACAGCTAAAATTTGGGGAAAAAATATATGAGCAAATAATTTTTAAGTCTATTTTTAAGAACCCTTAAAACAAAAGACAATGATCTTTGAAAGACAAGGGACAAAGAAGTGAGGTCCATGCAACTCCATCTTGCCAGCTGGACAGTCTCCAGGCTACAGTGCAGGGAAAGTTACTCCAGGTGTAACCTAGTGGTTTTCCTGAGTTAAGTCTTTAATGTCAGGCTCCCAGAGGAGAAAAGAGAAAAATAAAAGAGACAATAAGAAGAAAGTTTGCTAGTTCTTTATATCCCCTGAAAGTCACTTGAGTCAGAGGAGGAGATATACCAACAGTGGCCACCCACCTCTTACCTTCTCCTCCATAATCACAAACAGCAGTTATCAATCAGAGCACAGGTGCCCATTACAATAGTAGAGGGGCAGGGTCCTATTTGCACATTCTGGCTCCCACAAGTTGTGTGCAGGCTGCTTCTGGAACGTGTGTATGAATTTGTACCAGAAGGCTGGGGTGGGGGTTTGGTAGGTACTGCTGTTTGAGGGGCAGAAACGGACAGAAATTAACTACCGGTAGAGTCTTCCAGGGCAATTATTGTCTCAGTGGGAGACATATTACTGGTGCTTCCAACTCTGCCATCTTTCCCTAAATGTCTACTATTTTAAGTCACCCGTCACTTGGTAATTTGCTGTAACAATCCTAAGAAACTAATTCAGAAAGCATCCAGAATAGTAAATGACGTATAATAAGTGCTATATAACTGTGTGATATGTTAAAAAAATTTTTTTTCTTCCACGACTTAGCAATTATGAATTGGGCTGCAATAAACATTCTGGTGCATATGTCTTTATTATGATGTGATTTTTGGTCTTTTGGATATATACCTAATAAAGGAATTATAGGATCGAATGGCAGATCTATTTTTAGATCTC